>QLSR01000127.1:1334937-1354333 GCA_031780015.1 Citrullus colocynthis | reverse complement strand
TTTTTTTTTTTTTTTTTTTGGATATTTTTACTATATTATTAAGTTAAGT
The DNA here is from genome assembly GCA_031780015.1 of Citrullus colocynthis. Lineage (NCBI taxonomy): Eukaryota > Viridiplantae > Streptophyta > Magnoliopsida > Cucurbitales > Cucurbitaceae > Citrullus > Citrullus colocynthis. The sequence goes on along the minus strand of QLSR01000127.1, from coordinate 1,354,284 downwards.
TCATAATAACTTCTATTATTAACATATCCTCGAAATTAGATTTGAAAAATTCACAACCTTGTGAACAAAATTCAAACAACAAATTGCTCAAAATAAAATAAAAAATTTAATAAACTATATATTAAAAAAATAATAAAGTTTTTCAAATATAGCAAAATGAGCCAAATTATTTATAAATATAGCAAAATGCCACTGTCTGTAAGTGATAGCCACTGATATACATATATCAGTGTTAGTGATAGATACCGATAGATGTCTATTAGTGTCTATCAATATCTATCAAGACATTGATATTTTTCTATATTTAAAAATATTTTTAATAACTTTGTCATTTAAAATAATTATCCCTATAAAAATACCTAACACAAATTTAGAGAAAAATAGTTGTTTGTATAGATGAGTAAAAGGTACGGGCGAAATTTACAATTTTGAAAAGAAAAAAAAAGGTATTCATCGATAGAATAGAATTTGATTTGCTTGTTGTATCCTTCTTTCTCAGGAGAGGTTTTCTTCAACAATGGTGTATCAAAGTATTGGATTTTCAGTTTTCAATGAGAAGAAATGGTTCATGCCCTATTTTTAAGTGATTAATTTTGAAAATAATTCATTTTGGAAAAAATGAAAAACGTCAACCACTCAAAATAACTTTTAAAAAGCTTAAATAAAAATGTGTTTTTTTAACTTTTTTTCTCTAGTTAATTCATCTTATTTTCAAATACAAGTGAGGTTAAAATATTATATTGGTCCTCTACTTTAGCATTTATGTAATTTTAGTTTATATCCAATTTTAGCAAAATGAGCCAACTTATTTACAAAAATAACAAAATATCACTAACTACCATGATAGACATCTATATGTGTCTATCATTAATAGATAGTATTCTATCAATATCTATTATTAATAAACGATGACATTGTGGTATATTTAAAAATCTTTTCAGCAGTTTTGTCATTTAAAATAATTAACTTTTTAACAATAAAGCTCATTTAAAATAATTAACCTTTTAACAAAAAGAAAAAAAAGCCCAAATTTAGTATTTACAACGAGTAGTTTAATGTTATTTTAGAAAGAAAAAAAAAAAAAAAAACTTTATGTTATCTACTAGTCTTTCAACATGTGCAACGCAGTTGACATTTTCATTCTGTTTAATGAAAATGTAGAAATTTTTAAATAATCAAAACTAAATTTCACAACACAATCAAATTCAACAAATTTACTTTTAAAATTAAAAACCAAATAAACGTTTGTTTTTCTTCGAAGAGACCGAAATAAAACTTGGATCAGTATTATTACACAATACACAGTGGGTCCATCTCTTCAAAAATAAAAATCATATATATTTTTTTCTGTTTTTTTAAAAAAATTATTTTAAAGAAAAATTAAGATAAACGTGTTTGATGGGTATTAGAAAAGACAAAGAAAGTAACGTGTTGATTCGGCCACGTGGTCATAAAGATAGTGCCACGTGGTCCAACGGTTTTAGCCGGTTTTATGGGGTCGAAAGAATTAAAGAAATAGTACCCTTAAAAAAAAAAAATTAAAGAAATAGTTGATCTCGAGGAAGACTAACATCACTGCCACGGAAAGGAAACCCGTCAAATATGTCGGTGCGTTCGGTACAACGGCCTACCCCTGTCGGCAGGGCCCACTCCGTACCATTCAATCTTCTTCTTTCCTCATTGTTTCACCATCACTTTCCCATGCACCAGCACCATATAAATGCAAAATATTCCGACCTTTTTTTAAAAAAATAAACATGATTTAATAAATAATAACAAAAATAGAATAGAGGTAAAACTATTTTAAAAAATAGTGGGAAGATCGTAGACGGAATGCACGATTTCATAAAATTAGCCCAAATTGCATGCAAATCGTGAACCCAGTCCACGATTTTGCTCACATGTCTCGATCAACTCGGCCATAACTGCCACGCTGTAATGCGCCACAACCGCCACGTTGCCTTGCTCTTCAACTCTCACTTGTCTCGCTCGTCTCCTTCCTTTCCTCACTCATAGTCTTATCTCTCTTGCTCGCTCTCTCTCTCACTCTCGCTCTCGCTCTCGCTTTCACTTGTCTTGCTCTCACTTGTCTTGCCCGTCTCCTTGCTTACTCATAATCTTATCTCTCTTGCTCTCGCTCTCATTTGTCTCACTTCCTTTTCTCACTCATAATCAGTCTTATCTCTCTCGTACTCTTGCTCTTGCTCTCTTTCACCAGAGTTGGTCTCATCGGAGAAGAAGAAGGAGACAAAGAGGGAGCCATGAAGAAGAGAAAAAAGAAAAAAAGAAAAAGAGAAAGAAGAAAATCCAGTCAATGTGGGTAAATCGTGGACCCGGTCCACGATTTCGCTATCCTACTTTTGTCAATATTTTCAACCCAACCATAATTTTGTCATTATTTATTAACATAACATTATCTTTAGAAAACGTCCAAAATATTCTCGTACAATAATCTTTCTTATTATCATTTTGTTTTTAAAATACTCATCAATTCTCTTTTTTTTTAAAAAAAAAAAAAGAAAAAATGATCTATTTGATAGAAAATTTAAAAACAATGGATTCAATGGAGTATATCTATATATGTGCTTTATCTAGAATTTGGATTCTAATTTAAATGTTGTTTACAATGTGTTTATACTATATATTTATATATAAAATTAGTTGTAATTATCAACTAATATTTAGTTTACAATAAACAATAGGTTGTTTTTAAATATAAGAACAATATGAACCAAAGTATTTACAAATATAACAAAGTTTTACTGTCTATTTGTGATAGACCACGATAAACTGCGATAGATTATTATTTATGTCTATCTATTTCATGATAGACACAGTTAGTAATCTATGGCAGTATTTCGCAAATATATTGTGATATTTTGTTACTATTTCTAAATATTTTTAACAACTTTGTCATTTAAAATTATTTTTCATAAACTATTATTAATTTATTTATGAATATGATTTATGTAAAAAAAATTATGTAATTATTATTTTGTGATATTATATAATTTACAATACATATTATGTTTTTCTAAAAAAAAATTATTAGATTAGCCAAGTTAACTAGATGATACACGTTCTAATTAATCTAGCTAATCGCATTAAAATTAAGTGATTTACTAAGTCAAACATGTTTTTATACTTTTTAGATTTTTAATTTATACCAAACTATTGTTTTTCTATGCAGACAATAACATCGAAACCTCTATTTGCAAAATTTTAAATTTTTAATTTATACTTCTTTTTTCTTATGCAGACAGAAAACCCTAAACCTGTACATGCAAAATTGTTTCTACTTTTTTTTTTTTTTTTCTAACAAGTATCCCTCAGGAAGGGGCATGAGTGGAAAGATAAGAGAGGAAAGAAGCATGAAAAGAGGAGAGAAAAAGAAAGGAAAAAAATAATTCACACCTATTTATATTAAAAATAATTTTAAGACGATTTTTTAACTTATATATAAGTATAGCAAAATATCATGATAGATAGTTATAAATTTCGATAAACTGTTATTATAGATTAATATAAGTGACAGATGTCTAATCGATAAACAATGACATTTTATTATATTTAAAAATATTTATAACAAATTTATTATTTAAAATAATTACTCGTAATTTTATTTTAACCTTTTGTTTTTTCTTTTCTTTTTTTTTTTCGTCTTTTTAAATTTTATATTTCCTTCACAAGAACAATAACATAAACAAAATTTTATATCTTTTTTCCTATTTTAAACCTTTCGATCAAATATAACAATGAAAATAAAATTGTGTATCTCTTATTTTTGTTTTCAGCACCAGTAATTTAATTTTGGACCGTGCGAAACCATTTCATAGAATAAATAAAATACAAATAATTTCTTTACCCAAATTTTATTTTAAACTGTCAAAGAGAAGGTTTCTCTTACATGAGAAATTAATGTTTTTCAAGAAAAATGAAAATGAAAATTTTCTTTTTTTTTATTTGTAAAGAAAATATTGACTCATATCATAATAGAGTTTTGAGAATCCATAAACTTATTTTCCTTAATCATGTCAAAATATTTGAAGCCACAAGTATTACAGTGTGTCTTCTAACTAAAAATATTAAAAAGAAAAAGAAAAAAACAAAATATTCAATATTTCTTATCGCTCTCATCTTGATGGTGCTTTCCGCGCAACTTACAAGTTACAACCTAGAAACCTAAAACATCGTGTCGTTTGGTTGTTTTTCATATATTCAAAAAAAAAAAAAACTTATTTAAAGAAAATAACAACAGTTTTTTAATAGTATAACAATATTTAAATCGTACATAAAATAATAACATTTAAAAATCCAAAATGTCTAAAAATAAATTTTTAAAAATTTATTATTATTGTTATTATTTTATTAAGAAAAAATTGCAAAAATTATCCCTAAACTATGAGATTGGCTACAATCGCACTCCTAAAGTTTCAATTCGAACAATTATCCCCTTATAGTTTCATAATGGTTGCAATTAGATCCTTTTATTAAATTAAAATTTATTTGTGGATATTTGTATTTCTCCCTCCTTTCTATTCTTCTCTTTTCTCCCTCTTCGTTCTCTTCAATTATATCCACTTTCAGTAATCGCCAAATTCCAGACATAATGACTCCGATGAACAAGTTCTAATTAACTTTAGTTTAGGTTAAGGTGGAGCAATTAGTGTAAGTGCCAGAATTTCACTAGTGAAATTGTTTTGAAGAATGAGAAGCTTCTGCATCGTCTCCTTCTTTTCTTGCACATATCAGGAGGAATTGGCCCTGTTGAGAAATTTTCGGATACATCTATGAAATTAAGCACAGTCCAACAACAAATTAATTGCAGAAGAGCCTATAAGTTTGTTCTTGTAAAGGGAGAGATTCACAAGCAACTTGAATTCACCAAACTCCACCGAAATTTCACCAGAGATTTGAGTTTCACACATTTGCAAGAAACCAAGTTTGTCAAAAACCTCAGCTCTAATAAATTCTGATGATTTTGATTCAAGGAAGCATCAAAATTCTTAAACCCCGTAAAATTTCTTAATCCCACTAAAAGTGACCAGTTAATTGATTGTTGTAGAATTAAAAATATTATTGTAGAATTAAAAATAGATGAAATGACAAAAATGAAGAGGGAAGAGAGAGAATAATAAAAAGGAGAGAGAAATATAAATATTCACAAATAAAATTTAATTTATAAAATGGCCTAATTGCAACCATTATGAAACTATAAAGGTTAATCGAATAAATTGAAAGTTCCAAGTGTTTTTCAATTTTTCCTCTGGTAATCTGCAATTTGGCCTGTTAAGATTGGAACACGTGGCTTCGGAAGTATGCGGACACGTCAGCTCACGCGCGAGATTCAGAAGCGGGCAAAATCCGCCGATAATGGGGTGCTGGCTGACACGTGGGAACTGTCGGTCAAAATGGGCCCAGAAAAGACTATTTGTCCTTATGCCACGTGTAATGACGGGATTGAATTACATGACGTCTTTGACTCGTGACTTTGACTGTTGTGAGACTGTAACCTACTTTTTGTTTTTCTTCCACGCGCGCTTATAGAAATTGAAGTTACACGTGCTACACGTCTATTTATGTGGACCATGTTAAATTTTGGTAATTTAAGGCAATTGGTGTAGCTTTTAAATAATTGCTTTTAGAGAAATTAGTTGGAAAAAATTAATTAAAAAAATAGTATTTAATACATTTGAGCTTAAACTTAAAAAAGTCAGTTATTGTGTTTGGTAAATAAATACCCAAATATCTTATTTTTATATAATAACTAAAATAGTCTCATAACAACATTTTTTTTAATTTAAAATTTTAAATTGAATGATTAATTTTGTTTGTTATCATTAATTTTTAAATATTAAGATAAAAAACTTTATTTTATTTTCAAAAAATCAATATGGTATATTTTTAAAAAAATTTGATCCATTTAAACCATGTAAATAGAAAATAGATTTGATTAGGTAAGAAATAGATAAATATATAAAATAAATCTTATTTTTCAAAGTATAAAATTTAAAACTAAATATTAATTAAAAACTCTACCTGGTTTTAAGAGAATCTAAAAGCTAGTAGGATATTGAGGCATGAAATTAACTAATTTTAAAAAGTGATCTTAACATTTTTTTTACCAAATAAAAACGTTAAGATTTGTCTTTAATCGCATCTATCTCAATCCCAAATGCACTCCAAATCCTATTTTATAACAATTTCAATTTTAGTTTCTTATTTTAGAAATTTATGTTTCTTTTTTATTTGTGTTGTTATGATTTTTCATTTATCTTAAATAAATGTTTAAATTTATAGTCAATTTCTAAAAAAACAAAAATAAGAAATATAAATATAATTCTAATAATACACAATCGGAACTACTAGATGAAAGTAGTGTTTATAAGTTTGATTTTTCATAAATCGATATCAAATAACTACATGGTAATAAAAAAACAACTTTACCCTTTTTGTTTTATTTTTTTTTTTTTTTTTTTTTTTGAATTTTCAAGTTTTCAAGAGCGAGCAAATTTGAAAAAAAAATTATAGTACCATCATAGTACTTATTTCATTCGTTCAACATTTGACGCATTATTTCATAATATACCGTTTTATTTCTTGGCTTCTGCATAATTTTTAAATATTATTTTTTTTAAACATTCAATTAGAGGAAGTAATTTTTCATAATAAATTTTTTTCGAAACTTAAATGCTAGTAAGGGTGCCATGTGTCAAGCCGGAATTGTCTTCTTAAGCGTTTTTCTTTTCTCTTTTTTTGTCATTCAAGGAATAATATTTTATAAGTCTATATACTAAATAACATTTTACGTATTTTCAGAAGAACTTTAATAATATCAATTTCAAATCTCTTTCTCACATTTTTATCTTAAACTCTCCTTTTACAACGGAATAGTTTAAAACAAATGACATTTTGTTGATGAGAAAATAAAAATTTGATATTGTCAAAAAGATTTATTAGAAAAAAAAGGGAGACAGATGTTGTCTTAGATTTGATACTCTTAATTTGGAATGGATTAGTTAAAAAAAATTATATGTATCTCGAAAGTATATATATTTATGCATCTCACCAAATTGTCTAATCATAAATTACTAATATGACAAACTCTTCCTACTTCTTTTTTTAAATATTTTAATTTATTTATTATGTGCATAATCAAAGTAAAAATAGATATTATCTTAGAGAAATTATTTTAAATAGCAAAACTGTTAAAAATATTTACAACTAATAGCAAAATACACCATCTATCTGCGATAAATCGTGATAGAATACTATTTGTGTCTATCGTGACACATACAGTAATCTACGCAATCTATGATAGACAGTAAAATTTTCCTATATTTATAAATATTTTGGTTACTTTTGCTATATTTGAAAAGAATCCTATGTCTTAGGATGCATTTAAGCATTGCTCTTAAAAATTAAAAATTAGCATAACTTACATGAAAAAAGAAAATAAAAGGACAAATAAAAACAAAAATGATTGTTATTTTAAATTCTTAATTTTCAATTAATTAGTTGAAAATAAATGGTATGGTGCAGAAGAGAACAAAATTAAAATAAAGGAATATTTTTAATGAAAAAAAGGAAGGTAAAAAATGTTATTCCTTAACCATTTTAATGAGTTTGTAAAGGGAATATCATTTCTATTAAAAAAAAAAAAATGCTTGATAGTGATACCATATGGTCGGCCCACGTGGCTATATATATATTAAAAGTTGGGTGCAAAAATGTAACTAGCACCTAAGTTTTTCTATTATTTATGAATAGTGCATTTGGCTTTTAAAGTTAATATGTTTAATTTTATTATTTAAAATGATAACATGACATTGTAAATTGATTAATCTTTCCATCTCCCTCCTTTCTCTCCTCTTCACTTTAGTAATCACTCATTATGTGTATAGTGTATTACAAAAGTTTAGAGGAAAAATTTTATATAAAAATTAGTTGTTTTCAAATATGACAAAATGAATCAATTTATTTATAAATATAACAAAATGTTACTATCTATCAGCGATAGATAATTGATAGATTATCATCATCTATTAGCGTCTATAAATGATTGATAAACATTGAAAGATATTTATCACTGTCTATCACTAATAAATAGTGATATTTTTAAAACTATTTCGAACAATTTTGTCATTCAAAACAATGATCTTATCATATAAATAGTTTTGATTCATATTTACTGTAACTTCATATTGTAATAGATAGTCCTCACCTTCTTATGAGCATCGCTTAGATATGTAGTTTCCTTATAATTTTAAGTGATATCTTGCAAAAAGAAGATATAATTTAATGGATATATACACCTAAACAGTTATAATTGAGTAAAAATGAGAATATCATATATGTGTGGGGTCATTTTGTGGTCATGCAATGATTGTAGAGACAAAAAGAGTAATTTTTGGTAAGAATTATTCAATTTTGGTTAATGGGCTCGAAATTTGTTTTCATGCCCCATAATGCAACCACATTGCTCCAAAAGCTAAACAAGAATGCAACAACATTGTTCCCATTTCATGACATTGTTATATTAGTCCACTTCGAGAGTTCTAAGTTCAATGAAAAAGAGCATGTATTTCAATAACACACCCTCCTGGATATAAACTTAGATTTTATGGGTGTTTGAGTTTTTTCAATCGAATCAACGTTTTGTATTTGACAATCCTTTTTGTTTTTGGTTTCTTTAAAAAAAAAATTTGAGAAGATATAATTATTTCTTAATTTAGTAATTTGAAAATGCATTTAAATATAACCATATTTTGTTTTATTTTTAAAATTTTAAAAATATAATTGCTTACTGATAATTTATTTAAGAGCATATATAAATAGAATTTAACAATAAATGTACATTTATATTATTTTAAAATTATATTTCAGCATTGTTTTATCTTTCATTTTGAATTCACCTTTTATGGATAACCTTTTGACAAAGTAAAAATATTATTTGTTACGGGTGAATTTGAATTTAATCAAATAAGTAAAACAAATCTTAAGATAAGTACGAGATAAAGGACAACTAATCATTAGTCTAATTAAATCTATTATTAACTTAAGAAGGAAAAGAAAAAAAATTGGTCATTTTCTCTCCAAATATATTATTATAGGACTGTGAGGTAAATTGAATACTACTCTCAAATTCTCTATCTTCCAAACTCTTTCACGCTCTGTGTACATCATTATACTATTGATAATCTATTTTGGCCATTTAAATTTATAAATCACAATCTCATTTCATTTTATATATTTAAATCAAAATGTATAATATTAAAAAAAAAATATAGATCCGCTGAACTATTTATATTTTATTTTATAAAATAATGTTTATCTCTTTTTTTTTTTCCTTCTAAATTTTAGGTTCGATATTTGCTATTTAAATCTAAATAATTTTTTTTTTAAAGTAGGTCTCCTTTAATAAAAAGGGGATAAAATACCATTTTGGTCTCCATATTTTCAAGTTTTTTCAATTTTGTTCCCTATGTTTTTAATTTTTCAATTTTAGTCTATGTGCTTTCAATAAATCTTAAATTTAGTCCATTAAGATTAATTTTTACCAAAATTAATTAAATAATAATATAAAATTTTATGGAAGAAAATATAATATGTAAATACGTTTTTAAAATTTTAATTATTTAAAAAAAATAACAAAAAACTAGCATCTTGAATTAAATTTAAAATCCATTAAAAATGTAGAAACTAAAATTAAACCAATTTCAAAATATAAAATAAAAATGATATTTTAACCAAACTCGGGTACATTGATTAAAAGATGATATTTGAATATTTTAAATATTATTCATCGACCACAAAGCGCGTGTACTACACTCCCAATTATTTTCAAATGTAACAAGACAACATTGTTCTCTCAGGAAAATGTATTTGCATTTTGCATTCTCCAATTCGAAAAAGATGCGGTTTTATACTTTATATTATAATATTCTTAACTGGAACCCTAAAAATAAAATAATAATAATAATAATAAAAAAAGAAAAGGAAAAAAATACCAAATCAGGGTTCTGCCGTTTCCAATTCGCGTTAACAACCCCAACACCCCACATCACATTCATCATCCAACTTGGCTTCCTTCCGCCGCTGCTTTTAAATCCAACTTCCTTTCACTATCGAAATTTGCGCTTTCCAATTCCAATTCCAATTCCAATTCCCAGTTTTTCTCTCTTCTCCCCATCATTTTCCTCTCCTCTATCAATCTCTCCGCCTACTCCAATCTCCCTTTCTCCTCCGCCACAGCATTCTTCGTGTCTGGTGAGACTCTTTTTCCCTTTACCCTTACCGATTTCTGGATTTTGCGATGTGGGTCGTGATTGGATTTCTATTTTATTTCTGGGTTTGTTTGATTTTGTAATTTTTCTTCCGATTCTTTCTGATATTTGAGGAAAACGGGGGAAAATTTTGTGGGCTTATTGAAAACAGAGAGAGACAGAGAGAGAAGTGTAGATGGTTTAGGATGAATACCTCAGTGTTTCTTTTTTATTATTTTATTGATTACGATTGAATTTTAGATGTTTCGTTTTGAATACGATTTTATTTATTTATTTGTTTATTTTATTTTTAAATTTCTAGGGTCAACAAAAAAGGCAAAGTCAAAATGTTTTACCTCTAGATTTATGCCTGGCAGTCTTGATTTGAATTCTATTTCGACTAATCTGAGGATGTTTTGATGGTTGTTTTTGAATTTTGGGTTTGTTAAATGCAAGGGGTAAGATGGTTTTCACGATGTGTTGTAGTGAAACCGAGGTGGCAGCTGTTGGTTGTGCCTGTTGTTCCATTCTTTTTTTCCAGTAAATGGGCTGTGTTCCGTCTAAAGGAAGAAGGCAGTTCCCTGGATACGAGGATCCTGTTTTCCTTGCTTCACAAACGACCTGTAAGTTCTTTGTTTAACTCAGCTTTTGCATTATCTGCCATTTTTTTTGTTCTTGATAATTGTTGAGAATCGGTAGCTTAGACCGTCCTTTGTTTGATGCCAGTTCGATTTTATGTATGATAAGATTATCTTCTTAGAATATGATGAGCAGGGGCAGAGCAAAGGGACCAGTTAGTTCTTCTTAGATTCAAAAATTTATATATTGAAGGTAGAATATAAGATTTTGTTCTGCCATAATTTCATCGTAATCATAAGAACCCCAAAGAGGAGGGACTGAATCTTCTTTATACTTTACTATTTGAGTGTCTTGGTCTTTATGTTGTGATTTTTGAGCTGTTGTATCTATATATATTACTATCGACCGTCAAGTGGCTTATCTAAGAGTTATTTCTGAGTTGTATGACCTTGATTTGAATATCATATTGACTTTCTTATTCTTGTGTGCCATGTTCTGATCTTCCAGTTAGTGTCAGTGAAGTTGAAGCTTTATTCGAGCTTTTCAAAAGCATCAGCAGTTCAGTGATAGATGATGGGCTAATAAACAAGGTATTTTATTCATCATACTCAACTATCACTCTCTATCTTTCACCCATTTGAGTAATTTTAGAATGTATTTTATCTCTCATTACACGTCCTGTTTTGAATTCTGTGTATGTGCTCAAGGAAAGTTTTGCAAATAGTCTTAAGCCTCATCTGTTTTTACAAACGACGATGATATATTCTTGGGACATTTCTCTTCTGCATATATATTATGGTTAATTGTGATATAAAATGAACTTGAGTTATGCAAATCATAATTTCAAACTGCAATCGTTAAGTGCTGACTAATGTTCTTACATGTGCAGGAAGAATTTGTGTTGGCTCTTTTCAAGAACAGGAAGAAAGAAAACCTCTTTGCAAGCCGGGTAAGCTATTCAAATGATTAATTTGATAGTTTGAATAATAGTAACAATTAAAAAGAAAAACAACCTCTCTAGGTGCACATATTAATATCTGAAGTATTGATCAACTCTAATTTTGATTGAATCAATCCAACTTATGAGCAGCACTAGCTGTATAGATGCTTTCTTAGTCATTTATATGTAGTATCTACAGCATTGTTATTTATTTATTTAATTCGATAGGGGTCTATGTAAGACTGAATAAATGTTTTTATGCTTGTAGATCTTTGATCTATTTGATGTGAAGCACAAAGGAGTTATTGATTTTGGCGACTTTGTTCGAGCGCTCCATATATTCCATCCAAATACTCCTTTGGAAGACAAGATAAATTGTACGTACAGAAAATGTGGTCAAAGTTCCAAGTTTCCAGCATTTATAATATCTCTACACGATTAGTAGTTCTTGTGCCTTAAAACTAAGTGTGTTGGTGCCCTGATTTTGTTTTAAAAATCTTCTGCAGTTTCATTTAGGCTGTATGACTTAGATAGTACTGGTTTTATCGAACGACAAGAGGTATGCAGATAACTTCACTTCTTCTCTTTCGTTATTTATCCCTTTTGTGAAATCTTTACTCCCTTTTTCTTTGTTCATGGCATAGCGAGTAACTTAGATGTATTGACTTATATTTCTTTAAAAACCCAGTTCCATTGATCGAAACTTGAGGCTCTAATTCTTTGTCGATCCAGTTTATCTATTTAGATGATTCATTATGTAATGTGATAATGACAGGTTAAGCAAATGTTATTAGCACTTCTTGGTGAATCTGAAATGAAGTTGGCTGATGAAACCATTGAAGCAATCCTTGATAAGGTGAGTTGCGACCCTCCACTCTTCAAAATCAGACCATATGAGATTATCAGTCTCGTAACATGGTATTTCGGATTTCGGTGTAGTACATGGTTTCCAGTACTAACGAATCAGCAGGATCATGAAAAATTTCTTTGTGCCATGTAGACATTTTTGGAAGCTGATACGAACCAAGATGGGAAGATCGACTCGACAGAATGGCAATATTTTGTTTCCAAGAACCCATCCTTATTAAGGATCATGACACTTCCTTATTTAAGGTAACAATACGAGTCGTTCTTATCCGTCTTGTTAAACAAATTCAGACCAGTTTTGAGAAATTCTCATGAGTTCCTTTCGTTGAAAAAATGCAGGGATATAACCACAGCATTCCCAAGTTTTGTGTTTTATTCTGAGGTTGATGAGGCTGCTGCTTGAAGAAAGTACATAGAACTGGAATTGTGATTAGCTAGATTAACTTTTTATGACATTTTTATATTTTTGTAATTCTTGGAAACCAAACAGTTTGAGGTGAAGATGATGAAATAAGGAGGGGGAAAAAAAAAAAAGGAGGATTTTAGATTTTATTTTTCTTAGAAGAATTTTGCATCAGAGCCTTTGGGAGAAGTCATATAGTAGTGTGGGGCTTGGTTTTGTGTAAAGCATCTACAACTCTCATCTAACTTTTGCAGATACTATTTCACATTAGAAAAAATGTTTTTTTTTTTTTTTTTTTTAGTTTTTTTTTTATTTTTTTTTTTTTTTTTTTTTATTTATTTTTTTTTTTTTTTTTTGTTATTTTTTTTTATAATAAAAAAATTTTTTTTTTTTTTTTTTTAGTTATTGTTTTATTTTATTATATATATATATATATATATATATATATATATTTGAAATTTTATTTTTAAATACCATTTCTGTAAATAGGAGTTCAATCAAAAACCGAGAAATTAAAAAACCAAATTGAACCTATCGAGTTCAGTTTTTAGTATAAAATCGGAGATTTTGCTTTGTATAGTAAACTAGAAATTATTGGTTCGGAACAGTTTGAAAATCATTCAAAATTGAATTAAATCAAAGAGTATATTACCCTTTGATATAAACTATAGTCCTAGGTCTTTATTATTTTAATTACTGGGGTGTTAGTGTATTTTTTGTTTAGAGAAATAATAGATTATTATGGTGCATGTATGGTAAAAGAAACCAAAATATCTTATTTTAATATATATATATATATATATATATATATATATATATATATATAATAGATCCAATTTTAATTTAAAGAAAGCAAAAAAAAGTCCCTATTCAAGACAAAAGTGAATAAAAATGAAAAGTTGAAAGGGAAAAAGGGAATAGTATATTTTGACTTTTCACTAGAAAAATGGAAAACAACTTTTCTTTTGTAAAAATGACAAAACAAATTAAAAAATGCAAATTTGTAAAAAGTCCAATCTACCCAACCATACAAATGAGATATGACTACCTTGTTAAGAAGGATTCTTTAATTAAATAGCCAAAAATTATCAACATACTTTTAATGGGCTTGAAATCGTAGCAATAAATTTCAAATTTGAAAACCTAACAACCAATTCATTCCCCTAAAGCAAAAACCCTTTTTGCATCAATCACTCCACGATAATCCCAAAACATAATGAAAAGCTACACCACCCCACTGATAATCTCGAAACAAATCCAAAAGGTCTCCATCCTTTGATTATCAAGCTACCCCATCGATATTTAGAAATTTCAAAAGAAAAATCCACAACCCGAGAATGAGATCATTGATTAGTGGTTCTCTGATCGTTCTTCTAAAGAAAAGCTCTAGTGTACTACAACCTTACTGAAGGAATTGAACTCCCATTAAAAGCGATTGATTGCATTTGCCATTAATTTTGATTAAGAATTGCAGAATTACAAAGAAGAAAAACATAAAACTTAAGCATGTTGTTTTACTTAAATTCACAGAAGGAAAAGAGTTTACCTTTGAAGACCGTTCTTTTTCTCAGCAAGTTCTCTTCCTCAACGAGCAATTTGGACACCACTATCAGGATTTTCCCTCTATGTGGGAACCTTTTTTGAAAGAAGGGTAATTTTATCGAAGAACACTAACACATTTTCTCTGTAAAATTGGGATAAGAAAGTTTTGTTTAGGGAGATTTTGTGAGAGAATCAATGTGAGATTAGCGATTTATGTAAAAAATACATGTTTTAAGGCCTTATTTTAGTAACTTTTTTCTTTGGAAAAAATGGTCTTCTGCACGTTAAAATTTCCCATAATATGTTTTAAATGGATTAAATAGTGAAGAGTAAGGTCTTTGAATGCTTAAAGTGTAGTTTTGACAATTTGAATATGTTTTAGAAGCTTTGACAATGATTTTTGGCCATTTTGCAGAAACTATTGTCGATGCGCTCACACCAAAACCCTAGTTCCAGAAACGATGAACCAGTCGACCACAGTCGTGAATTACTCGGTCTCCAGCATTTTTCAGCACCAATTTGACTGGGATTTCGACCTTACCCAACCCCTTTTGAAGCCTATCAAAATGATTGGAGTCTTCCTTCCAAGCATTGAGCTTCTTTCACCCGAAAATCAGTCTATCCCAAAAAGATTCTCCACTCAACTTTCCAGCCTACCTCCAAGAACGAAAGTTCCTATGGAATTATTAGGTTTAGGGTTTCCCTACCCTATGAGAGCGTGTGTAGAGAGAGAGGATTGATTCTTGAGAGAGGAAAATCCATCTCTAGAGTTCTTAAGAGAGTGAGGAATCCATTTTGAGGAACATTTTTGTATTTGCCAACACTTATTTCCCTTTCACCTTTTTGTTTGCTATTCTTCACACATTCATCTTGTACTTATGATTTTGGAAGTAATGAAAATAATTCATTTATTCTTTATCATGAGCTAAATACATTAAGGAGTTTAACTATGTGGATGCCCTGGGGATTCATGGCTTGAGCAATTGCTAAAGTATCATTCCTTGCATTACTTGCATATTCCCTTGTTGATTATATAGAAAGCATTGTTAATTTAAATTGACCACTTAAGTTAGCACTATAGTGGAGTCCTAATACTGAGAATGTTGGGATATAAGTGGATTTCACAAGGTAATATTGGGTTAAAGCCTAGAAATAGGATCACCATGTAACTTAGAGATAAAGGGCACCATACGGTAAAAAATATGCATGAAATAAATCAAAAGTCTAGCTAACCATAGAGATATAGGTTTAGCTCATTAGGCTCCTAAAATATTTTTTTAACAAGACTGAATGGAAGAAGATTTTGCCCATGTGTAAGGCAATGCGTTGGCATGATGCGGTCGCAACATTCAAGTTTTGATAAACTAAGACTTAAACATAGTTGTATCCCTATTTTACCAATGTTTATCTTTAATCTCTTTAAACATCACTCAACTCACCTTACTTTATTGTACTTTGGTTACCTTTGATCACTAGATTGCATTGCTTAAGACAAACCTAAGTTGATAGCTAGTCTCATGGGTTCAACTCTTGGAATACTCCAATATCATTAGTTCATCGATAGTGTATGCTAAGACCACTTTTGTCTAAAAATTTATCACCCGTACACTTTTGGTTGATCAATTAGTATCACTAGTAGACCATTTGCCTTAGTTAAAAGAAGTGAGAGGGAGAGCCACATATTCCACACTCTTGCAATTAAGAGGAGTTTTAGTTTAATTAATTAAGTAAATATTAATTAATTAACAATTAGTTAATATAATTTAATATCATATATTAAATCAAATATACATTTGAATCATATTCATATGCACCTCTATTTCATAACCTATAGTTTTAATATAAAACTCATTCACATAAATTTTAACTTATAGTCTTAATATGAATCTCATTCATATAAATTATTATTATTTTTTAGAATCATATTAATTATTATTTGAATCTTATTCGAACACATTATTCTCTCATATTATATAGTTTAATTTCGATTTTTTTTCAAAATAAACTTTATAATATAATTTATTTATATATATTATATTAATTGTATCAACATTCATTAACTATGAGTCACTCCAGTAAAGACCCATAGCTGCATTCTTCACATGGTAGAATATTTTATGTCCATGGATATAACCATTATAAGTTAGTAGATCCTTCGCGAGTCGTTCGTGATTACAATTAGGTCAAATTACCATTTTACCCCTATAATTACATCTTGCTCCTTAAGTCACATTAATCCTCTAATGAACAATCTATTTATGATCCTACCATATATGCATTTTTGCCAATGCAAGTGTGAGGGAAAATCGAAAAATGAGGGGGAAGAGTGAGGAAAATAAAAAAAAATGGTGGGAAAAGAAAGTGTGGACAAAAATTGGGTAGGGTTTTAAAATGCATTTTTGCCGACGTAAGTGTGTGTAGGTAGAAACTTTCAGTATCTACCCATGCTTTTTGTGTTGGCAAATATTGAAAGTTTTTACCCACGCAAACTAAAATAAGCATCAACAAAAAAAAAAAAAAAAAGTGTTTCACTAAGTCCACACAACTTTTTGCCCATGCACATCTTTTTGTCGACATAAATGAAGTTTTGCCACACATAGTAAATTTGTCGGCAAAAATTGCATCTGCCGACATTTTTAATTGCGTCATTAGAAATAAACGTCGGCATAACCTAAAATTCTTGTAGTGATAAATAAAATTCGTCTCGGGTCAATGAGGAGGAGGGACCCCATTATCCAAAACCTAGAGTCAACACTTAAAGAAACAACTCCTTTACTTTACCCTAATGTCGGGAAGGAGTGAATTCCATCTTGTATAGTTATGTTTCCAGCTCCCCATGAAGGCTTGTCCCAAAATGGTAGGATTATTGAGTCGGCGACACAAGCCATTCTCACCTATACAAATCAAAGGACAAGTCCTCATAGGTAGGAGTCCATAACTCGTTCATGATTGAGATCGAGTTACATGTGGTTATCCTATGAAATGTTAATCTCTTCAATCAATAGTGTTACATAAAGAGATTAACTATTTTGCGGGCTGTCTTATACAAACTTTTTGTATAGGACACCCTCACTTGCATGTCTCTACATGAACAATTTAGATCAAATTGTTTGGAACGATTACAAAATGAGTCATATCCATAGTGTTAATAGGATAAGGTACCCAACCTTATCCATATACTATAGACCATCTAGATTATCATCTGAACATGATTCACATGTATGTCAACCACATACTGTTCAAATTAGATTAAATAATCTTGTATTTTATTTTATTGGATTGAGTTACGCAAGTCTAAATGTCAAATAAAACAACTCTTTATTTTATTAAATAAATAATTTGTTTATACATTACAAAACACGAAATTTAGTGCATCAACCCCATCCCCTCTTAGTTTTGAGTAGGTGGAACCATTCTGTTTTAGTTCTTCTCCACATTCTTACCGAAAAAACCTCCCTTGGGATAGAAGAACGGGAAAGACGAATCCGATTCTGGATCAAATGTATGTTCATGTACCTTTATCGGCTCGTTGGAATTGATCCGCTACGGGATTGACATTATACGCAAAGAAAGGAAGAAAACTTTTTCAAATGGCCAGTTACAAACAATACAAATCCAAACATCAAAATGCATGCATTAAGGATTCGAAGAAAAATCAAAGTTCCTAAATGTTGGGATTTATGTCCTAAATCTCGTAGTCTGTAAATTAAAAACAAATTATTGAATAAATAAAGTTTTTTTAAAAATTTTTTCAAGTAAATAAAGTGTTATATATTATTTGCATGACTCAAATCCAATAAACTAAGAATCCAAAAGTTACTTCACATAACTTGAACAATATGTAGTAGACATACAAGAGGATCGTGTTCAAGTGATAACCTGAAAGGTCTACAGTATATGGATAAGGTTGGGTGTCTTACCCTGGTGACACTGCAGATATAACCTACTTTGTAAATGTTACAAGAGTTGTAAGTCACTACATGAATTTTCTCTTTTGTTGACGCAATAAAATGTTGGCCAAAGTCCAAATTTCGTCGGCAAAACTTATGCTGACAAAAAGCTTTCGGTCGGTAAAAACATCGGCGTATCCACGTTCACTCCCAGTCGGCATAAATGTTCTACCGACGCAACATATTGAGTCAGCAGAAACTTTGTGCTGACGAAACTAGATGCGTCGGCATAAATACCCTTATCTCAATGCAATTCGATGCGTTGGCATATACTTTATCCCGATGAATTGGAGTTGCGTCGGCAAAAATCTATTTTTAGAAAATGGGCATTTCAGGGTTTTGTTCAATTTTTGCCGACGTTTTATTATGCGTCGGCATAAGTTTTTTACAATTTTATAAATTTTAAATTGTAATAATTAAATAACCAAAATTTTATTTTTTATTATTTAATAATTTTGTACAAACAAAATTTAATATTCAAACAAATATAACAAAAATAAATTTATATATTAAAAGTAACATTAATGTTCAATACAGGTACTAAAGTTCTAAGTATAAGAACATTATATATATTTTACTAGCCTTCTTACAAATCCCTTGAACAAAAAAAGATTAACATTCCCTAAACCAAAATATAAATGAGATTCTAGACAAAAAAAAAAACTTCTTAGAAATCCCCTATACAAAAAAAGTTTATATTCCCTACGACAAAAGATACTTGGTATCCTAAAACAAAATAACTTCTTAGCAATTTCCTATACAATTTTTTTTTTTTTTTTTTTTTTTTTTTTTTTTTTTTTA
>QLSR01000127.1:1300059-1334208 GCA_031780015.1 Citrullus colocynthis | reverse complement strand
TCCCCCCCCCCCCCCCCCCCAACACACACACACCATCTCGGTATCTCTCTCTTGCTCTTCCTCACGGTCTACACATGAACCCCTTTCCCCCCAAGCTGCATGTGTCTTTAACACCCTTTAAACCTTCAAGATAGCAACAAAACATTCTTAAAAAACTACAAAATTGTCTTAAACACACCTGCAAGATAGGAAGTGGCTAACCATAACTCCAAATTAAATTCATAAACCATAGAACACACATATTCTGAAATCCACAAAACTCACATATTTGAAGTGGCTACCATAATTGTAGGATAGCTATACAACCAAAGTAGGTCCCTAAATCCACTAAAACACATATATTTGAATGTGGCTACCATAACTATAAGATAGACACAACCAAATTAAGTTCTGTAATCCACCAAAACACACATATTCGAAGTGGCTATCATAGCTGCAGGATAGCCACACAACCAAAGTAAGTTCCTAAATCCACTAAAATACACATATTCGAAGTGGCTACCATAATTGCGGGGATAGCCACACAACCAAAATAAGTTCCTAAATCCACTAAAATACACATATTTGAATGTGGCTACCATAACTGCAGGATAGCCACACAACCTAATTAATTTACTAAATCCACACATATTTGAAGTTAGAAAGTTGTCATAATGTACCTAGTTGTTTGAGGGTCCATCTCCTTGCCTTTGTTGCCCACCTAACTGTGTCGCCATTTTAGCCAACTGATCTTGAAAACTCGAAAATTATGACCTTAACATGACATTTTCTTTTTGTAAGGTTGTCACCACCGCCTCAAGCTTTTCATACTTATTCTCAATCTCTTCGTCAAACTGTGAGGAAGATACACCACCTCTAGCTAAATTGGGTTTTGGGTTCCATCCAAGACCTTTAGTGTGGCCTGATCGTTTCCCCAAAACTCGTTCACAAATAACTGCCTCCGGTGTTAGTTCAAGTCCATCTTGTGATGATAGTTTGATCTGCTCTTGCATTCCCAACTATACTTATAATGGTTTTGGAGGTTATATATATATATATATATATATATATATATATATATATATATATATATATATATATTATATATGGGTTAATGTAAAATTACGCATGTATAATACAATATAACTTACATTTCCTTCTTTGGCGGCATCGTTTACCCACCCATCATGCTCTGAGAAATGACTCTTGTGAAACAATTTCACTTGGCCAAATTTTTCACCCTTACTGATTGTCTGTAATTCAATAATAAAAAAAAAAGAACCTTCAAGGTCCAAACGGGCATTTGTCGTGTCTTTTGTTTTTCCTCAATATTCATCAAAGTCCCAAGCAAGCTATCGCATATATTTTTTTCAATATGCATGACATCTAACTTATATCATAATATTAACTTAGACCAATATGGGAGTTCAAAAAATATACTTTTTTTTGTCCAGTTAGTGGTTTGCGTTTTTTTCTTATCTCGTTTGGATGGATGCTTACTTAGTACTGGAAAATCTAGTGCATGGACTTGTTCTAGGATCTCATCTCCATTCATTACAACGGGTGGAGGTCTACGTTCCAATTTATAATCATGTTGCTTACTCCTACGCCAACTGTGGTTATAATTTGGAAGATAACGTCGATGTCCCATAAAAGAGATTTTTCCTCTAATCTTAAATGACGTTCTATCTTCTTTATAAATGGAACATGCTTGATAACCGTTGGTACTCCATCCTAACAAGTCCCCGTATACAGAAAAGTCATTAATAGTCCACAACAAACATGCATGTAATTGAGAATACTCCCCACTCATGCAACCGTAAGTACGCACACCATTATTCCATAACTCTTTCAACTTTTCAATCAACGGTTGTAAGTACACATCAATTTCTTTTCCAGGAGATTTTGGTCTTGGTATAAGTAAAGACATGAAAAAATTGGATTCCTTCATGCATTTCCACGGTGAAAAATTGTAAGGAACAAGCACCATGGGCCACATGCTGTACGCAATACTCATATTCCCAAATGGATTAAACCCATCTAAAGCTAAGTGTAAGCACCTAATTGGTAAGCACATTCAAAAGCTTTAAGCGAATTAGCATTTATAATCTTATATTGTAAATTAGAAAAAAAAAAGGAAGAGGAAAACTAAAAGGGAAGAAGACAAAAAGAAATTAGAAGTTAAAAAGAAGAAAAGAGAAGAAAAATAAAAAGAAGAAGAAAGGATAAGGATGAGCTCGTCAGTTATAAATTTCTTTGGACAGAAATTTTGCCGACTTCATTCTACTCATTTCCAAACGAACTTCTATGCTATTTTTCAGCTGCACATCGTGGAGAGGTTGAAGAAGAGTTCTAGGGCAATTTCGTGCAAGGTTTGGGAAGATTTTATGGTAAAACTGAAGCTGAAATAGAAGCTTCATTTGCTATAGCGCAGCTCGAACTAGGTCTGGTGTTTGGTGAATATCAAGCTGAAGAGATTGAATTTTGGGCTGAAATTTTAAGGTTAGTAAGTTAACTCAATTTTGAACAACCTTTATGAAGGATGCTTGAGTTGAAATGTATTAGAAACATGTAAACTGTTAGCTGGAAGTTACTGATACGAAATTTCTGTGCAATCTAAAGCAGCGGGGAGAAAACTTGCAATATCTAACGAACCAGGACGAGTTAAGCCACGAAATTTTGAGGTAAGCTAGAAAACATGTTTCTCTACAAGTTTGTAGAAGGAAAGAAGTTCAAAATCTGGCTGGAAATATGACTTTGAATTGACAGAAGTGAGAACAAACAGGAAAGGAAGAAACTCTGCTGTCGGGTGCCGTTTGGAAGCAGGTAACGCTGAGAATTGGAGCAGGAGTAGCGACACTGGTGTCGCTGGTCGTGTAAAGGAGGATTTTCTCTCACAAATATCGTTGGCTCTCGCTCAGTATCGCTCATCAGGTACTCTCGCTGGTATCGCTCATGCTGGTGTCGCTAGTGCCGTGACCTGTTGTGTAATTTCGTTAGTAAACTCGCTAGTAAGGTGAAATCTCGTTGGTAATCTCGCTTGTGACATAGAATCTCGCTTATTATGTATATTTTAGGAAGGAAAGGGAGTCTCAGTGGTGAATCATGATTAGAGTTTAAGTATGCACGTTTAATGATCATGTAAAGGAGGTTTAAGGAAAACGTAACGTGAGAAATGTGTATTTACAGGCCAAGAAGAGCTCGGAAAGGCGTATAATCTGCTCAGGGCCTAAGGACAAGTTGTGAATGACACTTTTCTTTCTTTGAAAACGAATTTATTGAAAATGTTTAGTTTGGTTTTTCTTATGAGATATGGCTTTGAGATAAACTGTTTTCTTGAAAAGCATGATGTTTGATGATATTGTTCACAAGGCATGTTTTATCCGTTTTCTATAAGATGTTGAATGACATGTCTTGAAATGTTGTTATCATGATATATCTGATTTTCATGAAAGATTTTCATGTGAATTATTTACGTATAATACTGGTTTCTAAAATGTTTTAGAGGAGTCTCAATGCTGAAGGACATGAGAAGGCATGTGAGTTTCCCCGGGACCCAGGACTGAAGGACTCGTAGAAGGTACTTGGGCAACCCGCCATATTCCTATGTGTACATAGAGGTTGTGACGTTGGGTGTGTTGAGTCTTGCTCCACCCCAACTAAGGATTGTTATCGATGTTGAGTGCGTTGAGTTTTACTCCGCCTCAACTAAGGATGTTTTCGACGTCGGGTGCGTTGAGTCTTGCTCTGCCCTGACTAAGGAAAAGTTTTGAGAACGAACTGTTTTTCGTATACGATCATTTTGGCATGAACATATGTGATTTGTTTATGTTGTTGAAATTATGATTTTACAGAAACGATTATTTGAATCACGTTTACGTTTATGGCGTTATTATGATTTTAACATGCTTGTTTTCGAACAAAAGATAGTTTTACAAAATTAGTCACTCACGGGGCTTTTAGCTCACGTTTTTCCATGTTTTCTTTTTCTCCCAGGTAGCAAGGACGTTCCTGGTGAATTGCCTACTCCAACTCGCCCTGCTTAAGCTTCGAGTTTCCAACAACAGTTTATTTTCTCGTTGTTGTACGTGTAAATAACTTTAACACTGGTGGCATGTAGAGTTAGTTGTTTATAAGTGGGTTATGGGAGAGTATGTTATAAAAGTGTACAGTGTACAGGAAAGATTATTATATTATGATCATGCGTTATTATGGCTGAATTCTACGAATGTATACATATGAAATGTTTGTACAGAAAGTTATGTAAGATGGGGCAATATGCGTCACAAGAGGAGTGATGTATATTGTCTTCACATCTCCTTTCAGGTTAGGTAACCAGGGAGGGGGTGTGACACTAAGGCTAACCGAACATTCCTTGGGTCTGAAGCAAATTGAGGAAACTCTCTATCAAAACATTTCCACCTTTCAACATCAGTTGAATGTCGCAACACACCATTGGTTTCAACTAGTTTATCCTTATGCCATAGTATCTCAAATGCAATGTGTTTTGATGAAAACAATTGCTTCAACCTCGGTATTAATGGAAAACGACATAAAATTTTGTTTGAAATCTTCTTACTGTTCCATCCTTCATTTTGTATCGAGAGTCGCCACACACTGGACAACTTTGACAATTGGAATATCTTTTCCAAAATAAAACCCATTCATACTTGCAAGCATGAATAGACTCGTATCCTAGTCCTAAGTTACGTAATTTTCTTTTGGCTTCATAAAAAGATCTAGGTATATAGGAACCAACTAGAAAGGCATCTTTCAATAGATCTAGTAGCATATCAAAGGATTTGTTACTCAAATTATTGAGAACCTTAATATGCATCAATCTCACCAAGAAGTTCAATGAAGAAAATTTTGTACAACCAGGGTACAACGGGTTACGTGCTTCATCCATCAACCCCTAAAACATGTTTGAAGTATCACTTTGTTCAATGTTATCAGACATTTCATCCCCAAATTCTTCTTCATCTTCATCATATTCCATTTCTCTCATCAGTCCTTGCAAATCATTTAAAAGATCTAACAACTCATTGTCATCATTCTGAGCAGTGAGTTTTTCCCTTAATCCATCATCTGCTAAAGGAGTAAAGGAGTCACGACTCTTTGAAATCGAGATAGATTTGCGGGTTCTCCATGATAAATTCATCAACTTTATGAAGGAGATATTCCATTAGAAAATCAATGTCGTTCTACTCCGTCTAATGTCTAAAACATTGAATTATGACAATTTTTACATGGACATCTCGTTTTTCTTTCTCCATTTACATGACACTTTGCCACTTCCATAAAATGTGCAACACCATCAATATACTCTCTTGAGAATCTATCTCTAAGTTTAATCCAATGCTTATTCATATTTGAATAAAATAGACAAATTTTAATCCTATAGGAGTTAGAACAAAAGGTTAGATAAACTTTTTTCCACAACCTAAAGATACTTTAACAAGGCTCACTTTCACTCCCCAATTCAAACTAAAAAACTCCTAACAAGTGTCTAAGTGACAATTTTGACTCTTAAACGCCTATAAAGTTCTTAAAATGTGTTCAAGTGCCAATTTGACTATTTCGCTCTCTCCCTATCGATCTCTCTATCTCACTCTCCCTATCTCGCTCTCCCTTTCCTCTTGGTCTCGCTCTCGCTCTCACTCTCGCTCTTTCTGCAATGGCTCTTTCTATAATCTCTCAATCTCGCTCGATCTCTCTTCGTGTTGGAGAAAAAGAAGAAGCTACAGAAGAGGTCGGATAAGAACAAAAGAAGAAAAAAAAAAAAAAAGAAGAAGCCCTCACATGAACCCCTCTCCCCCCAAGGTACGAGGTGGAGGCGATGGCTATTGGGGAGACGCTGCGTGGAGAACGTGTGACAACCCAACTTTTAGCAATCAATGCGTTGAAAAGTTTGAAGGAAGGAATAAAAGACCATGTTGGACGCATGGTCAAGACTGAAGTAACACATAGTAAAAGCGGACGTATAGGAAGTACTCAAGCACTTAAAGGGAAAGAAGTAAGACGCATAGACTTCTATTATAGGATATTTTCAAGTGTTGGAAAGTAGAAGGTTGTGAAGTAGACATAAAAACCATGGTGAACGCATGTTAACTCATCTAAAGAGAAATAGTTAAATATAAGGCAAATGTTAAAAGAATAACCTTGGAAATAATCAAGGAATGACTAAGGATAGGAAGATGGTCATGGACACAGGATGGAAGTAAACGCAACAGGACCAACGCCTAGAGGAAGAGCTTGAGAAGGATTTGTTGTCGTTGATACTTAGTGGTATTGTGTAGGCATTGGATTGTAATAGCGCGGCTATACGTGGAGGGTGA
Organism: Citrullus colocynthis; assembly: GCA_031780015.1. NCBI lineage: Eukaryota > Viridiplantae > Streptophyta > Magnoliopsida > Cucurbitales > Cucurbitaceae > Citrullus > Citrullus colocynthis. Next base: position 1,327,891 of record QLSR01000127.1, on the reverse strand, counting down.
TCACGAATGGTTGTTGTAAGCGGAAGTAGTCGCCGCGTCGACGAGAGAAGAAACGTATCTGGCTTCTCATGCGTTGAAATCCCTATGCGTTGAGACAGTTATCTCTACGTGTCAAAGATGGTAGTATAGTTGTTTAAGAGCTAGACAAGTGAGTAGGGAAGCTCAAACCTTAGAGGAAACTCAATAAACGCATGAGGACGTCGTACGAATTGAATGGCTGACTATTTGAAATATTGGACAAATAAGATAAGTTATAAAGGCCAGGTGGCTTCATATAAACTTGACACCTTAAAATAAGGATGTGTTAATAAGGTATGTTAAGTGTTTCATGCAAGGTGTCAAATAAGATAAGCTTACTCCAAAGTCATTAGTCCTTACTTTCCCTCCTCAAAGTCCTATTTATAGCGGCTCGTCATTCACCTTTCCTTCTCCTTTTAGCATTTGGTTGCTACAGGTTGCTCTGCATGTCAAATAAGATAAGCTTACTCCAAAGTAAGGACTAATGACTTCATATAAGCTTCATATAAACTTGACACCTTAAAATAAGGATGTGTTAATAAGGTATGTTAAGTGTTTCATGCAAGGCGACACTTGGACTAATGCATGATTAGTCAGACATGCAGAGCAACCTGTAGCAACCAAATGCTAAAAGGAGAAGGAAAGGTGAATGGCGAGCCGCTATAAATAGGACTTTGAGGAGGGAAAGTAAGGACTAATGACTTTGGAGTAAGAAATCTTGAGAAAAGGGAAGGAAAAAGGTATTCTTGATAGATTTAATCATCCGATAATAAAGGAAGATGTTTTGCCTCGGGGTCGGCCTTGCGTTGAGAACAACATTATGTTCAAGGTGAACGCCGCGTCCAAAATTGGATGATGCATTCAAGTTAGGCTTTACGTCCAAGAAGGTCAACACATCCGGAAAAAAGAAAGAGGTAGGAAGCACCTTGAGTTAATCATCAACCTTGCGTTTTAAAGGCAGGGTTGCGTCCAATCAAACTGACAGAAGAACGTCAATCTTGCGTTCCAAAGTTAGAACGCTGCGTTCAACTGAGCTACCAGAGGGTGGAAGCAGCTACCTTGTGGGTTAGAAGCTAAAGCCTTGTGTTTAAGAAGCTCGGGAAAACAGGGATTTGAAAGAAAAAGGGAAAAATTCCTTAAGAGATTTGTGAGTGACTCTTTCCTTTCTTCGAAAATGAATTTTATTAAAAATGTTGTTACGTGATACGGCTTTGAGATGACTGTTTCTGTGAAAAGCATGATGTTTGAATATATTGTTCAAAAGGCATGTTTTATTTGATTTCTTTATGATAACGAAAGGCATGTTTCAAAATATTGTTTAACAAGGAACTTCCTGTTTTCTGCAAAAGATTTAGATGAACCATTTACGTAAATTGATGGATAAAATGTTTTAAAGGAGGCTCAATGCTAATAAGGCATGTGAGTTTCCCTGGGACCCAGAACTTGGGCAACCCGCTGAAAAAATGTTTTAGAGGAGGCTCAATGCTAATAAGGCATGTGAGTTTCCCTGGGACCCAGTACTTGGGCAACCCGTCTATAAAATGTTTTAGAGGAGGCTCAATGCTAATAAGGCATGTGAGTTTCCCCGGGACCCAGTACTTTGGCAACCCGCCTATAAAATATTTTAGAGGAGGCTCAATGCTAATAAGGCATGTGAGTTTCCCCGGGACCTAGTACTCAAGGATATGAGAAGGTACTTGGGCAACCCGCCATATTCCTATGTGCACATGGAGGTTATATGCTGGTGCGTTGAGTCTTGCTCTGCATCGAGCCTTGTTCGTTTTCGACGTTGGAGTGTTGAGTTTTGCTCCACTTCAACTAAGAGAAAAATATTGCAACTAAACTGTTTTCTTACGATCTGTTGAAAATCATGTACGAGTTGATAACGATTTTATATGTTTTAGAACGGATTCACGAGATTGGCAAGGTTTTGTGAAAGAACTGTTTTAGTTGAACTCTCGTGTTAAATCCTTGTTTTATATGTATTGTCTTGGCAAGCCTCTGTTCGAACTAAAGATAGTTTTTACAAAATCGGTCACTCACGGAGCTTTTAGCTCACGCCTTCCTATTTATTTCATTTTCCAGATAGCAAGCGAATTCGGGATGCTTTGCCTACACAGAAACCTCGTCTGGGCTGTTTTTGGCAGAAACGATTGGACATTGAACCTTACAGAGGAGTCAAGGTTACTGTCTTCACATCTCTTCTCAGGTTAAAGGAGGAAAATCCGGGAAGGGGTGTGACAGAACGAGTCAAAGAGGAGACACGTATGTGCGACGATAATTTCCAGAGGAGATTTTTCGGTGGTGATGTTTGTTGGGTAAGAAACATTCGGCCATAATAGATGAAAAAAAGAGGGAAAAAGGAAAAAAGAGGGGAAGAGACGCAGATGAAAAAAATCAAGGGAGGGGGGGGGGGGTTGGCGTACGCAACAGAGAGAGAAAAGGGAAAAAAGGGGGGAAAGGAATTTTTTAGTTCACCTTTTCCCGACGCAAGATTTCATTCGCATAAACCCCTATTTTCGTTGGCATAGATCCAAAAGAAAAACCTTTTTTAGGTCAACTTTTGCCGACGCAAGCCACATATTTCGTTGGCATAGATCTAAGGAAAAAAAAACGTATTTGTTTGCTCTATATTGACTTTTGCTAACGCCGTCGGCATAAGTCCCATCTTTCATTAGCATATATATGGAAAAAAAACATCTTCAATTGTCTATTTTAGCCAATGAATTGTAGTTGCATTGAGAAAAGACCATTTTTGCCGATAAAAATTCATGCGTCGAGAAAAAAATGTTGGAACAGGTAAAAATTCTTGTAACGAGTGTTACAAACAATTTAATCCAAATCGTTCATGTGTAGACATGCAAGTGAGGATATCCTATGCAATGAGATTGTATAAGATTGAAGCATGAAATATATAATCTCTCTTTGTAACACCGTTAATTGAAGAGATTATTTTTTCAAATAATGACCATGTAACTCAATCTAAATCCTAAGTAAGCTATGAACTCCTGCTCATAAGGGCCACTCTGTGATTTGTATGGGTGAGAGTGGCCCCAATTTTCGACTTAACACGCCTATCATTTTGGGGATGATACCAAGTGAGGAGTTGGGAACGTAACTACACAAGATGTAATTCGCTCTTTCCCGCCTTAAGTAGATAGGTCGTTCTCTTAAGTGCTGACTCTAGAACTTGAACAATGAGGCCTCACCCTCTCACTGGGCCGAGAAGGATTTAGTTTATGGTTGAACCATAAATAGATTGTTCATTAGAGGATTATTGGTATGTAAGAAATATAGGAGTAAAATGGTAATTTAGCCCAACTATAGTTACGAACAACTTGTGAAGGGTTGACTTACGTAAAATGGTTAAATCAATGGACACAAAAATATTCTATAGTTCATAAGAGTGCATCTATTGGTCTTTAGTGGTATGCCCCATAGTTAATGAAGGTTGATTAATTTGATTAAATAGTTTAATTAATTAATCTCATATTATTGAAAGTTATAACTGTAGGTCCATTAGGTCCCCTGCTAGCTCACAACGGGTAAAACAAGGACTATAAGTTTTGAAAGAATTTGAATTGTTCAAATTGTTTAAGGGAATTTATGTTAATTAATGTATAGAGAAGCATTATATATAAAGTTTATTTTGAATGAGGTTCAAAGTTTAAACTATATAATATGAGACATTTAATTTATTTGGATGAGATTCAAATAATAAATAATGTAAATTAGATTTATCTTAAAACTACATGTTAAAATAATATGAATGAGATTCGTATTAAAACTATAGGTTACATGAGAGGTGCGTATTTGAATAAGATTAAACTAAATGTATTAATTAAATATGAGATACTTAAATAAATTATTTAATAGGCTGTTTTCAAATATAGGAAAATGGATCAAAATATTTACAAATATAGTAAAGTTTCACTGTCTATCTGCAATAGACCGCGAAAGGCTACTATTTGAGTCATGATACTATTCTATCGCGGTCTGTCACAAATAGATTGTGATACTTTGCTATTATTTGTAAATATTTTTAGCAGATTTGTCATTTATAATAATTTTCCTTATTCAATTAATTAATTTAATTTAATATGATTAAATTAAATATAATATATTATCTTTTTTTACATATATAATTATATAATTGATTAGTTAAATAATTTATTATTATTACTATTATAATTAATAACTCTCCTGTAGCAGGGGAATAGCTTAGTGGAAGGGAGTAAACTCCATTCTCTTTTGTGTTACGTGATATAACATAGAACAAAAGAAAGAGATCCCAATAATTCTCTCTAACTCTCAAGTTCTCTCAAGAAAATGTCTCTATAAAAAGTTTTTTTACCTTTTTCAAAAGAAGATCCCACCATCTCATCTTTGCCCCTGAGAATAGCAAGGAAGACCCATTGGTGGTGTCCGGTTCAGAGAAGAAGAGGAGGTATAATTCGTGACATTTATACAAGACATGGAGGAGATTTGAAGAAAGAGTTCTTCAAAGGTAAATCTTTTTATTCCCTATGTTTAAAGTTTACAACATGTCTAATCCTGTAGTTTTATCTTTATTCTATATAAACTTCTTGGAACAAAATTGGGGTAAAGTGATCAATCTCTTTCGCAAAAAGAATTCATTTCCTTCACTAAAATCTATAAAATAATTGAGAAGACCTACAGTAGGAAGGTATCTCATACATTTCTTTTTCATTAAATCAACATTTATTTACCGAATGTATTCGAAAGAAAATTAAGAAAATAGATTATAAAGAAATTATAGAGAATGAAGAATATCTATCTTAGAGATTTTAGAGATTCAAAATACAAAAATTTGAAAAAGTTTGGATTGGATTAAATCGAAAAAATGATTAAAAGATGCGTTTGCAGTGACACAAATTTCAATAAACCTGAAGTCATGATAGTGGTTATTTTCATCCCACCTACCTGAATAAAATTGTAACGACCCGACTAATACAATCTAATCAGACCATTACTCAATGCATGCATATTTCAAAAAGACACTATGCTAAATAGTAAGGAAAAAAAAACAATGCATAAACATATATATAAAAAAAGGAAATCTTGATTCGGGGTACCCCTAATAAAATCAATAAAATTTCGTGAACCGGAATCCAAATACAAACTAAAAGACAAATTTCACAACAAAATTTGACAATTTAACCAAAACTCTTTAAAAACATGCAGTACTAGCGGAAGCTACTGCGGGTCTCGTGAAGCCATCAAGGATTCCTCTTGTCATTCGCCAGCACGTTCTTTCCCTTACCTGAAAAAAAATAAGATGATAGGATAAGCAATTATATTACTCAGTAAGTGACCCCACTACGGGAGCCGGGCTAGGCACCCAAGTCCTTTAAGTGCATTAGTCATAAGACAGACATATCTAACATACTTTTATAGGGAACTGGTTATACTCGCCCTACAGTTGGTTTTGGATGTCCACAACCTCTGGAGCCCCGAAGGAACTCTTACCTCTGGTGATCCCGAAGGAACACAAACCTCTGGTGATCCTGAAGGACCACAACCTCTAGTGACCCCGAAGGACCACAACCTCTGGTGAACCTGAAGGAACACAACCTCTGGTGACTCCGAAGGACCACAACCTCTGGTGAACCCGAACGAACACGACCTCTAGTGACCCCGAAGGACCACAACCTCTGGTGAACCCGAAGGAACACAACCTCTAGTGACCCCAAAGGACCACAACCTCTGGTGAACCAGAATGAACACAACCTCTAGTGACCCCGAAGGACCACAACCTCTGGTGAACCCGAAGGAACACAACCTCTAGTGAACATCCAACCGACGTAGGGGAGTTACCACTACCCAGCACACATGACCAAATTCAATTCTCACTCCTTTCCTTCCATGAATTCATACATTAACAGCGCTGTTTACAAACATCTCATAATACAAGCATATGCATTTCACATACATCCTTTAAAACATGGGAATTTCATACAAGCATGCTATCTCACATGGGGCTGAGAAATTTTACTCATCATGCAACTAAACATATGGCGGGAAGGCGGTTCAGGTAGTAAGACCACTTACCTGAGCAATTATATTAATCTTATCCACACGGCAGTCTGTTGAAAAGTTCTTGGTCAACTGTGAACAAAATTTCCCCAACTTTGATTAGTCCACAAGTCTAGTCTCACCACAAGTTAATTTCCAAGTAAATTAAAAAGTGTTCCTACCCAAGCGTGGCTTAACTCACAGTTGCCTCCAATCCTTTTTACCCAACACAACTTCCGGTCACCTAAGAGAATTTTAACCACATAAGTCCAAATCACCAATAGTTTACCAAATTACGCCACAAATTTTCCTTGGGTCCAAGTTACTCACCCAAACGTTACCGGTTCGGTGACGAGCAGTCAGGCGAGCGTTTAACTGCGCGAGGAAGAAGGAGAAAAATCCAAGGGGCGGCGGCGATGGCGGTTCAGTTGCGAGGAAGAAGAAGAAGAAGAAGAAGAAAGGAAGGCCGGCGGCGCGAGAGAGAGAGAAAAAAAAAGTTCTCTTTTCTTTTTTTTTTTTGTTTTATTTTGGCACACAAACCGAGGCTTATTTATAAAACCTTAATTCCCTATTCCTTCCTCTTTTCCCCTTTTCTTTTCCAACCAAATAAAATAAAATCAAATAAATCTTCTACAACTAAGATTTACTTCAATTATCCAATCCTACCAAAATTATTCACCTTATTTTACTTGCCCCAAGATAAAATTATCCTTTACAAAATCCCAAAAATTTCCTTAACTCAAATTTTGAAATTTTCCATCTTAGCTTAAATAAATGCATGAATACATAAAAATAACTATATTTTTCCTTTTCATACATAATAACTTAAATTTATTTACTAGGAGGATTAACTCAACGATTTGGGATTGTTACAAAAATCCTTAATCGTTAAATAGCCATAGAAACCTAGTGGATAGATTAAGAACAATGTAAGAGTTAATTGACAATTCACATGGTCGTTTGTAGTCTAATTTAAAATACATGAAGTTGATTTCATTGATAAAAAATAGGGAATTATTACTAAACATAATATTTCATGTTTAAAATGAAATTAAAATAAATATAATGATGAAGCCAAATTTGGTAAAACTAAAGTCATATTTCCATTCTTTAATGGTTTCTCCAAGATTCATGTCATCCAAATGAATTTTAGCATCAAGCACCATGATAAATAATTATTACCATTAATATCACATATAAAGAGCTAGAAACTCTAAATGGGTAAGACTTATCATGGTAAAACTATAGCAAAAATATGTACTTATATTCTAAATTTAATAAACATATCAAACATGCATTCTAAACAATGTAGATAATTAGCAAATGTTGTATTATGTTTTTAAAGTATATATCCAATATAAATAACATGCCCAATATATATATGTATTGTAAAGATGATGTTAGGTTTTATGCTCTAAAACTCGTAGATAGTAAATGTAACATTTGACCGAACATTAATAAAATGTTATTGATATTTTTATTTCAATAGAGTGTTATTATTTATATTATGTTTATCTTGCCTAAATAACCTTAATCCAATAAACTAACATCCTAGACCATTTAATGAGTTTTGAACAGTATGTGAAAACATACGGGGATCAGTGTTCAAGATACAACCTAAAGGGTCTATAGTATAGGGATAAGGCTGGGTACCTTATCCCGATGACACTATAGATACAGTCCACTTTGTATTTGATACAAGCGCAATGATCCAACACGTTCGTGTAGGGGACATGCGCGTGGGGCTTTCCTATGTTATGAGTTTGCATAAGGCTGAATTGCGAAATAGTAACCGCTAGCTATAACACCATTGACTATTTAGGTTTCTATTTCACTAGGATGATCTAGGGAACTTAGTCTCAATCCTGAGTGGGTTATGAACTCCTGTTCACGAGGGATTGTCCTTTTATTTATATGGGTGAGAGTGGTTGGTTCACCGATTTAATAAGCCTACCATTTTGGGGACAAGACCGAGTGAGGAGCTGAGAACATAATCATACAAGATGGAATTCACTCCCTCTCTACTTTAGAGAAGTAGATGAGTGTTCCCTTAAGTGCTGTCTCCGAGTTTTAAACAAAGGGTTCTACCCTCTCAATAGCACGAGAGGAGTTTCTGTTCAGTGGTTGGACCATAAATAGGTTGTTCATTAGAGAAACACTAGTACATTATAATGCATGAAGACACATTATAATATAAAGTTTATTAACTTTACAATATAAATTTATTTTGAATTTGATTTAAAATTTAATTTATGAGAGAATTAAATATTTGAAGGAGTTCAAATATTAAATTTAATATGAATTAAATTCATATTAAAACTATAAATTAAAATTAATGCGCATTAAATGCTTATTAAAACTATATATTATTTGAGAGAAATATAATTGAATGTGATTCAATTATAGGGTTAAAATTAAATATATGATGTTTAATCCAATGATTAATTAATTAAGGAATTAATTAATTATTTAATTTGATTTGATTAAATTTGATCTAATTAAATTGATTGAATTAAAACTATAGATTATGTGAGGGATATTTATTTAAATATGATTTAAATAAATTAATCAATTAAATTGGATTTGATTGATTAAATAATAATAAGTGATACTTCAGTTATTATACATAGCATGAGTCCACGATGATTTTTTCTATATATATTCCACACCTAATGAAAGGGAAGTAGGTTAATTTTTGTTTTCTCCTCCCTTTTGCAGTAAATAGGTTTCTAATCTCTCCCATCTCTCCCATTCACTCTCTTATAAAATTTGAAAATCCACTGAGTCGCAACGAAGGTATGATCTTTTCTTCTCTGTAATTTTTTTTTTTATATATATAGATTTAGAATCTTTAATTTTTCATAACATGCTTAGCCTATGTTTGCAGCAGAATGTCTCTGTAATATTATTATTATTTGCCAAATGTACTAGTTTTTTTTATCTAAATTAAAATACAGTGTTTGGTTCTCTAAAAATCTTCCGCTGCATGGAGATTTCAACCCTACTATTGGTATCAAAGCCCGACCAAGCTCTTTTAATTTAAATTAGAATTTGCATTTGGTTCATAAGTGGGATTAATTACATTTTGAATATATGGTTTGCATTGGATTGTTTAAGCTAATTGGCTATAGATTTACAATTTTTTTTTATATGATTTGATCATGTAAGGGCCCTGCGTTTTGGACAGTTAATTATAAATTGAGTCTATAAGTTCGGGTCTAGAATTAGGTTAAAGATCGATGAAGATCAGGACCAATTTTGGCCAAAAACTGAAACGACAAACTAGAGGATGAGAATTGAAGAAAAAAATTGTGCGGCACGTGAGGGTTGCCGTCAACCCTAACGCGCGATTTGGGCTGTCCAATCTGAGGGGAGGCACGGTTTGTGTGGTCTGTTCGGTTCATTGACTGGCTTAAGGAATTTGATCGGTTCAAGGTTAGTTCAGTTGTTTCCTGGTCCGGTTTGAGCGATTTTGACCTGTTTTGAGCAGTTTTGGCACGGTTCGAGCTTTTCTAGTCCAATTCTAGAGTGACTAGAGTCATTTTAGGATAAAATTTGTAAAACTAATGTAATTTTATGTTTTAATTTTATCCTAGGGGCCAATTAACCTATTCATTTGTTATTTTTATGCTTTATGGATGTCATTTAGATATAATCCCACCTTAGGTTAAACATGTTCATGCATAATTTATATTATAAGAGTTATAATGTATGATTTTTATGTATGATGATTTAATTTCATGTTTCATTTAATATAAGTGTTATGTTATATTGATGAAATTAAAGAAGCATAAAGTATGTCATTACATAGATTAAATATAAATAGTTATATTTAATGTAATGTCTTGAGCATACTTGATTGATTTTCATGATTGGTTTTAATATAATAGTTATGTTAATTAAATATGAAAATCAAAGGAGCATTGAGCATGAAACATCCATAATTTAATATAGATGTTATATTATAATCGTGCAATGCATATTGTATGGTTTGTTAATTAATTAGAATATGATTGAAACCATAGAACAACATGATTATAGGGCTAACGATTAAAATTTGAAAATAGTTTTAAAATTAATGATTAGAAACTGTCAATCTATAATCAAGAATTGCATGCAAGAATAGGATCATAGGGTTAATCAATTAATTTTAAAAATGTTTAAAATTAATTAGACCTAAGATCATTTTCTAATAGGATTAGAATAATTTCCATACTTAGTATTAAAATAGTTTAATGAACTAAGTAGGAAAAACATTACTATGTTTATAAGGGAACTCTACTAGTAAAGTTCTATCTAAGGCTGGGGGTATTTAAGTTGACGATTAACGGAACACCTTTTACCTGGGAGCTGACCCGAAACCTGAGTTGAATTAGTCATAGTTTAATGTTAGCATGCATTATCACTAGGTTAATTGAATTGTTTAATTCACCTAATTTTAAGACCTTTATAAGAGTTATAATAGACATGGACTTAGATAGATTCATTAGCTGAAATTTAACTAAGTATAACAAAACTTTACGTTAGGACACTTTAGTGGGAGGAAAATTACAAAACGAGATATTTAAATCAAGTTTTGCTCATACGTCCCTATATTCACAACGTGAGATCCATGCTCGATTTCGTGTCGCTTGGGCGTTGCCTCCCTTCGAAAAGTGTTTGCATATGTCAATAACAAGGTGAATGGGGAAAGTGTCTAAGTAAGTGGGAGTAGAACACGTGTCAATGTATCCCTTGGTCTCCACCCCTAGGTCACACCATGAGAGTTCTATGATCCGCTTGCATGTTGTCTTGGAGCAACCATCCCTTCAGAAAGCCTAATCATAGGATTTGGAACTCCGTGAGCTCCTGAAAAGGATAGGGTCTCCTAGATTAATTACCAACAGTTGTCTTTCCCAATGGTAGCCTGTTGGTGTGTACCTTTGTTATCTGAAAGAGGGAGGGTTATACTTACGGGGATGAGTTAAATGTGTTAACAAATCCTTAGCCGAACAACAGTGGCTAATATTTATAGGAATATGAGTTATTCTAGAATTAGAATTAGCTGAGAATTGTCTTATTTTAGAGGAGTAACTGATCACCCTTTGGTGGTTGTAGAGTTGGTAACGGGGCAGGGAGAGACGGGTGGGAGTTCCCCGTCCTTGGCCCCATGGGGGGAATTTACCTCCATACCCACCCCTGTCCCGCCATTTGTAGGCGGGGACGGGGGTGGGGATTCTCCGTCAGGAAATGAGTCCCCGCAGGGACCCATTCCCCGAGATAGAGCGAGAGCGAGATAGCGAGAGACGGAAAGAGAAAGACAACAAGAGAGGGCGGGAGCTAGACAACAAGGGAGGGCAAGAGCGAGACAGCGAGAGAGGGCGAAAGTAAGACTCTAACCAAATTACTACCAATAGTTAAATAAATTGATGTTGAGGGACTATTCCACAAAAAAAAAAAAAAAAAAAATCACAAGCTAAAAAACTCAATTAGCAAGAGCGAGACTTGTGAGAGAGTATCATTATCAATGATAAAACTCAATTATCAAGAGCAAGAGACAGAGACAATGAGAGAGGGCGAGCGAGAGCGAGATAACGAAAGAGTCAGCATATATATATATATATATATATATACAACGGGTAGGTATTGAGTGTTCAGGGTCGGGGTCAAGGATATCCTCCCCGTTCTTGCTGTCACACCCCCTCCCGAGCACCCTCTTAACCTAGGAGAAAGTGTGAGGACAGTAAATATCGACCCTCTTACGACATGTACTATCAACCTTATACCTTGACCAACCACCTAAAAAGTAGATATATATACAATAATTGAACACCAATCTTTAACTAAAGTTAAGCTATCATAATAGTACAGATTTACATTCAACCTTTAATTTACATAAGTTCATTAATTTCTGCCCCATAACCCATGTACAACACAGGTTTAAGATCAAATATTTACAATGCTCTAAATACTAGACATTGATGGTGGGCCCAGACGAGTTGCTATGTAGGCTAAGCACCCCAAACACGCTCATTACCCGAAAAACAGAATACAGGGAGAAACATGGGCTAGGTTGTTAAAAACTTGTTGTTATTTTAAAATTGGATTTCTGTTTTCGATTTATATTGAGTTTCTTAGCTTGTTGCATAAAAATAGATATGATAATTCTCGTACAAAGATGCGTCGAAAGTTACTCAAGTATGATCATGATTAAGCAAGTTTTCCTATAAAAAGCCTAAGTATAAGCTCTTATAGGTTTCTTGGTGAGTCCAGGGTCAAACGTAGGGATTTGTAATAACTAGGCATTGAGAATAGGTGCATGACTATGCAGTGAACTATACAAGTAATATGTGCATGAGTTGTATGTGTCTAAAACTATACATAAAGAATGAATAAAATTTCCAACTAACAATGGGGTGGATGCGGCGATGGTTAGTCAAATGTTGTTTATGTCAGATAGCATGCGTTGAAAAGGAATGGAACCATGCGATAAAAGTAGAGTTGACGCAGGAGTTAGACGAAAAACTTAAACCTATTTAAGTATAAGTACATACCTACAAACTTAGTTTGTGAATCCATCTCTCGATGTTTCGATGCCACATTAATCTTATCTCTAAGACGCATGGTAAGTTTGCATTGGCAAAAGGTGAACTACATCTCTGTACCTCATTTAGTCTTGATAAATGCTAAANGGGACTATTCCAAAAAAAAAAAAAAAAAAAAAATCACAAGCTAAAAAACTCAATTAGCAAGAGCGAGACTTGTGAGAGAGTATCATTATCAATGATAAAACTCAATTATCAAGAGCAAGAGACAGAGACAATGAGAGAGGGCGAGCGAGAGCGAGATAACGAAAGAGTCAGCATATATATATATATATATATATATACAACGGGTAGGTATTGAGTGTTCAGGGTCGGGGTCAAGGATATCCTCCCCGTTCTTGCTGTCACACCCCCTCCCGAGCACCCTCTTAACCTAGGAGAAAGTGTGAGGACAGTAAATATCGACCCTCTTACGACATGTACTATCAACCTTATACCTTGACCAACCACCTAAAAAGTAGATATATATACAATAATTGAACACCAATCTTTAACTAAAGTTAAGCTATCATAATAGTACAGATTTACATTCAACCTTTAATTTACATAAGTTCATTAATTTCTGCCCCATAACCCATGTACAACACAGGTTTAAGATCAAATATTTACAATGCTCTAAATACTAGACATTGATGGTGGGCCCAGACGAGTTGCTATGTAGGCTAAGCACCCCAAACACGCTCATTACCCGAAAAACAGAATACAGGGAGAAACATGGGCTAGGTTGTTAAAAACTTGTTGTTATTTTAAAATTGGATTTCTGTTTTCGATTTATATTGAGTTTCTTAGCTTGTTGCATAAAAATAGATATGATAATTCTCGTACAAAGATGCGTCGAAAGTTACTCAAGTATGATCATGATTAAGCAAGTTTTCCTATAAAAAGCCTAAGTATAAGCTCTTATAGGTTTCTTGGTGAGTCCAGGGTCAAACGTAGGGATTTGTAATAACTAGGCATTGAGAATAGGTGCATGACTATGCAGTGAACTATACAAGTAATATGTGCATGAGTTGTATGTGTCTAAAACTATACATAAAGAATGAATAAAATTTCCAACTAACAATGGGGTGGATGCGGCGATGGTTAGTCAAATGTTGTTTATGTCAGATAGCATGCGTTGAAAAGGAATGGAACCATGCGATAAAAGTAGAGTTGACGCAGGAGTTAGACGAAAAACTTAAACCTATTTAAGTATAAGTACATACCTACAAACTTAGTTTGTGAATCCATCTCTCGATGTTTCGATGCCACATTAATCTTATCTCTAAGACGCATGGTAAGTTTGCATTGGCAAAAGGTGAACTACATCTCTGTACCTCATTTAGTCTTGATAAATGCTAAAGATTAACTATCTACTCTCTCAAGCTAGACAGTCATACTTACTGCATTTGTTTGCCAAACAATGCTATGCAAGCTAATGATATGCATTCATCAGGATGTACCATACTTCATATTATTTAAGAAAAACTAACTCTAACATCTAACTCATTTAGCATTCAAACATCATGGTGTAAGATATTTAATATGGAAATAGATAGAAGATAATCGTTCATCAGACTCATATTTAAAATAATCATTCTCTCGAATGTCATTAACAAAACATAAGTAAGAAGGATGGAAGTTGAGATAAAACAGAAATAGAAGATGTCAAGCCGCCACTGGCAACGTCTTGCTTCATGGAGGCTTGAGATGGTTGCTATCTGATACATAAAATCCATAGGGTGGAGGTTCTCACTCACTGGGAGACAATTCTGAAAGTTCTCAGAATCCTTTTCTCAAAAGAGCTCGAAATGGAGGCTGGTTATGGTGGAGGAGGTGTGCAGAGCCTTCACGCCTGTCACGCGTTTCTCTCTTGATTCTCCCTCCTCTCTTGAATGGAGAAGTTTTGGGCTATTTATAGGCGTCGAAAAGGTGAACTCATGATGACCTGACACCTTTACATTAAATTCCATGCCCTGCTGCGCAGCCTTTTCACATCGTCGGCCCATTTGTTCTGCCATGATCTGATAACGTGTTATCCTTTTGCATATTGACATGACAGCTTTTGCCCAGGCGTCTGTATCTACTTTTTCTCAAAGTATGATCTCGACGCATGGTCTCGAACGCATAGTTTCGGCGCATGGGTTTCTATTTGTTCTCGTAGCAACTTCGTCTCTAATACTTGGGTTATTCAGGCTTCTTTTCTTCTTAATCCTGCGTTAAGAATAGAAAAACTCACAATTTTTCAAATATCTTATTTTGTAAATAGTGCCAACACATGGTGATACATTTTATATAATTCAAATTCCAAAATCATGCGTTTAGCTCTAAAGTTACTCTAATTAATTCAAATAGTGACTATAATAACTTCTATTTCTACAAGTTATCAGTTGCTCAGTGAGTGACATGTTTAGTAAGAACCTTTCCTTAATTCATAAATACATCAAAACCGTATTCTAGCTATAAAAATAAATATACAATAATAAAATGTTTCCATATCTCGAAAAATCATGTTTAGATGACGCTAACAAACCATACACATTTCATTTCCAAAAAAATCATGAAATTCAATACATTTCAAAACTATTTTTCCTTAGTTGAGGTGGAGCAAAGCTCAACGCTACTCAACGTCGAAGACAACCTTAGTTCGGGCGGAGTAATCTCAACACACCTAACGTCAAATATCCTTAGCTGATGTGGAGTAATCTCAACACAACAGCGTCTATCACATCTCTATGTGCACATAGATATCATATCTTGGGTTACCCGAATACCTTCTCAAGTCCTTCAGTACCGGGTCCTATATACGAGATTTAGGCCAAGCATATGCCTTTTCCGAGTCCTTCAGCATTGAGGGCTATCTCTATACTCAAGTTACCCACATGCCTTCTCTGAGTCCTTCAGCATTGAGAGCCTTTTCAAAACATAATTCAAAAGCAACATACTTTGAAAATAACATAATAAAAATTCACGAGTTTATAACATCTTAGACTTTTACAAATTTCTTAACAATCGTCATGCTTTCGTAAAATCATAAATTAACAAATAGCATGCCTCTCGTAAAACTCGATTAACACCTATCATGTTCCAAATAATTCAAATGCAAAACCTTAGTATGCATTCACATAAAAACACATGCTTCCTTCCAGCAAGTAATCATCAAAGCACATTTAAAACTCGTGAAAACATAAAAGTATAAACATGTTCCTAAACATAAACATATATTATGGAAACTTGTTCAAGGTAAGCTCATTTTAAGTAAAATTGTCACTCACAATTCGTCTCGTGCCCTTAAAGGATTATACGCCTTTCCTAGCTCTTCCAGTCCTAAAATAATGTGTTTTTCATAGTTAGATTCCCTTAAAATTCCTTTTTAGAATACCAGACAGATCCTAAACATTAATGCTTATTCACCACTGAGATTAAATTCCATAAGTAGATTCACCATTGAGACCATTTCCATAACGAAATTCACTAACTAATGAGATTCAAGCAACCAGCGGGATTTAACCAATGTATTCAACCAAAAGATCAAAATTATACCAGTGAGACTGTCGACTAGCAAGACTAGCGAGAGCAGTGAAAGTAGGGAGAGCAGTGAGATCTTTCTCACAAAGTCTTTCCAGCGATACCAGCGATACCCTCTCTCGCCCACACCAGGTGTCGCTTCTTTACCAGCGAAACTCGTCTCCCTCAGTTACTGCCTTTACTTCTGTCTTCACTTATATCTATTAAAAGTTGTATTTCTAGCCTGATGTAGAACTTATTCCTTTCTACAAAGTTGTAAAGAAATGTGTTTTCTAGCTTACCTCAAAATTTTAGGGCTTAACTTCTCTTCATTCATCCGATAATCCAAATTTACTTCGCGCTACTCCCAATCACTCGAAAAATCGGTATTAGTTACTTTCACCTATAATTAAACCCATTTATCTTCATATTCAGCTCAGCCATCCTTCACAAAAGTTGTTAAGAATTGAATTAACTCACTAACCTCAAATTTTCGGCTTCAAACTTGATTTTTCTGTTCGCTATTCACCAAACACCAGACCTTGTTCAGGTTTGGCGATAATAGACAAGCCTTCAATTTTAGCTTCAATTGCACCATGAATTGGACCGAAGTTCTTCCCCAATTTTCCCTAAACACCTTCTTCTTCCTCTCTTCGACAAGCAGCTACCAGTTTGGGTCTCAGAAATGAAAGAAAATGATCCAAAATCTCAGCTACACACAAATACAAGGCTGCCCACTTACTTCCCACTAACTTCATATATGTGTATATATATATTATTATTATTATTTTTCCTTTTCTTTTCTATTCTTCCTTTCTTTTCATCCTTCTAATTTCAAATTTACTTTTATGCTCCAATTAATATCCAAAGTAAATCTTAAGCTCGGTCTACCTCGTATTAATTTAGAATTCAACTTACCAAAAATGTGCTCGGTTTCCACCACCTCTTACTTCAATCTACAAGAGAGGAAATAAATAAGTCCACTATGGTACCATATACTTAAATTTAGTACTTACAAGTGAATATAGGATTTACACTTGCCTCGTCCCTAGACGGGTACCTGAAAGTTGACCTCGATTTGACCCCCATCTCTGGTCAAACTGGGGACTCCTCGACCCAATCGGGTCGGGACCCCGTGGGTTTTTTTGCTCACCATAGGTGGTTGTTCCTTTAATCCTCTGAAGCATCGTTGCAAAACTAAATTAATAGTTTGTTAGGGTTCTATGATTGTTTGTTTTGCTAAATTTGATTGGATTTTATGCAATTGTTTGCTTGTGTGACGGGTTAAGGAAAAGATAACTAATACGGTCATTGTTTGTTTAAATTTTTCAACAATGTCTTCCTCTATAATTGCACTGCTAAAGAACAAAAAATTAACTAGAGAGAATTCTACGTGGAACTCCAACTTGAATATGATTCTTATTGTGGACGATCTGCAATTCGTTTTATTGGAGGAATGTCCTTCGACCCTTGCTTGTAACACATCCCAAGCAACAAAGGATGCTTATAACCATTGGACAAATGCACGTCTATATCTTAGCTAGCTTATCTGAAGTTTTGGCTAAGAAACATGAGGTCTTAGCCACTGAGAGACAAATTATGGAATCTCTCTAAGAGATATTTGGACAACCGTCCTACCAACTCCACCATGACGTCTTCAAGTACATTTACACCTGCCGCATGAAAGAAGGCACGTCTATTCGGGAACATGTCCTAGACATGATGGTCCAATTTAATATAGTAGAGGTAAATTGGGCGGTCATAGACGAGCGCAGTCAGGTTGCGTTCATCATGGAATCTCTTCCGAAGAGTTTCCTTCAATTTCGCAACAATGTGATGATGAACAAAATTCAATACAACCTGACTAGCCTCCTAAATGAACTACAGATTTACCAGTCTCTTATGAAGAGTAAGGGATCGGTAGAAGGAGAGACAAATGTTGCCCATTCCAAGAGAAAGTTCCATAAGGGTTCATCCTCTAGAACGAAATTTGTACCTCAATGTTCTGCTTCAAGGAAGATTCAAAAGAAGAAAGGAGATGAGGGTGAAGAAGTAAGCAACATAATAGCAAAAGTAATTTGGATCTAAAGCACTCTAATTACATCAATTTTGAAGTCTAACATGCTTGTTCTAAAACCGAAAAACAAGGAAGAAGAACTTACTTGTTGAAGATAAAAAATGAAGTTGGATTCTCTAAGTTTCAGATCACGAACGCTTCGTGGACTACCTCTAATGTCTTCCTCGTTGTTCTCTGCCTTAGAACAGATTGTGGGATATAAAATCGAGTTCAACTTGGAGCTCAAAGCTGAAGACCACACTATTTTCTGCTTATGAGTTTTTGGAGAGTTTTCTTTTATAAATTAGCATGAATGCTTAACCCAACTTCACCATTTCTTCCTCCTATTTAAAGAAGAGAGCATGCATAACAACCTGGCATGCAAGAAGCCAACAAAGTGGCTGATCAACTCAATCAATTTGGTGGTGGAAGATGAAGAAGAAGGGGTTGCATGAGAACCACCTCCTACTTCTCATGCATAGTAGAGAATTCTTCCAAAAATCAATTTAATTGAATTTTGACTTTCAATTTCTCAAAATTGACTTTTCAATTTCTCAGAATTGAAATTAAAATTAATTTTTAAAAAACAATTTTAAATAAAATTTATTTAATATATAATCAATTAATAATTAATTAATTAATTAATTATATTAAATTAATTATTTCTCTACTATACAGGCAAATACCAACCCGATGAATCTCTATTCATTCTAAAATTTTTAAGTTGTATTTAAATATTTCTAACTCTCCAATTTCATCTAATTCATAATTAAACGAAAAATTGTATAAATTTTTTCTCCAACACTGAGTTCGAACATTTCAAATTCACTCAATATAATGTTCTAAGGTTTATCCATGAGCTAACAAGGGGATCTAATGGACCTACAGATCATGAGCTCCAACGATAAGAAATTAACCAGCTAAACTCTTTAACCTAGTTAATTAACATTTGTTAACTACCAAGACACTCCACTAAAGCCCAATAGCTGACTTTCATCATTGTAGATATATTTATGTCCACTTGATATAATCATAATAAGTAAGTCGATCCTTTACAAGTTGTTCGTAATTACAGATGGGTCAAAATTATCGTTTTACCCCAATAATTACATCTTGTTCCTTAGGTCCTACTGATCCTTTAATGAAAGAATGGTTTGTGGTCCAACCACCAAACCTAATCCCTCTCGTCTCAATGAGAGGGTGTGATATGAACGAAAGAACTTCGAAGATCAAGGGCCGATGGGAGCTGTAAGCGTTGTCCGATCTATGGTTTTGTCCATAGTCTAAGTAATCTGTCGTCTAGCCATCCTTAGGGCTGAGATCATCTTGATTTAGGGTGTTTGAGTTTGAGATCTAAAAGTCTTGTTCATCAACAAGGTTATTAGATCCGAGTTCTCAAATGTTACTTATTAGGGTGAGACCCCTTGTTCAAGACTCAGAGTCAGCACTTAAGGGAACAACTTCTCTATTATCCCTAAATAGGTACGAGCGGATTTCATCTTGCAGAACTATGTCCCCAGCTATCTGCCTAATCTTATCCTTAAAATGGTAGGCTTATTAAGTCGGCAAAACTGGCCACTCTCGTCCATGCAGATTAAAGGATAATCTCAAACAAACAGGAGTTCATAGTTAGCTTAGGATTAAGATCGAGTTGTGTAGGTTATTAGGTTGAAATAATCAGTTTTAGCAGTAAATGGTGTTATAGAGTAAAAGTGATTATTTCATGGTCTGGTCTTTATGCAAACTCATTGTATAGGACACCCCCACTCGCATGTCTCCACATGAACGATTTAGGATCACATTGTTTGTATCAAATACAAAGTGGCCTGCATCCATAATGTCCCCAGGATAAGGTACCCAACCTTTATCCATATACTATAGACCGTTTTGACTATTACCTAAAAACTTGATCCACTTTTATATCACTACATAAAGTCTAAGTATTCACTATATAGCCAAGGATTCTTAGTTTGTTGGATTAATAAGTGCAATTCATATAATCAATAACAGTTTTACCGAATAAATCACGATAACAACTTTATTGAGAGTAAGTTCCAAAAGTTACAAACAATGAGTTTTAGGACATAAAACCCAACAAAGAGGAAGGCTCCCGCCGTTGCTGACAAAAGCAAAGGAAAGGCCAAGATGGCTGATAAGGGCAAGTGTTTCCATCGCAATGTGGATGATCACTGGAAGAGGAACTGTCCTAAGTACCTCGTTGAGAAGAAGGAAAAGGAAGGTAAATTCGATTTACTTATTTAGAAACATGTCTTGTTGAGCATGATGAGTTTGCCTAGATACTCTATTCAGGAGCAACTAATCATGTTTGCTCCTTTTTAGAGGGAAATAATTCCTTTAAGTAGTTGAAAGATGGTGAGATGATGCCCATGGTCAGAACGAGAGACGTCATTTCAACTAGTGCAGTGAGAGCTGCAAAGTTATTTTTTGAAAATAGATTTTTACTTTTAGAAAGTTTGTATATTGTTCCTAAAATTAAAAGGAACTTAATATCTATTTCATGTTTGATTGAACATGTGTATACTGTTTCTTTTGATTTAAATGAAGCGTTTATTTATAAAAATGGTGTACTTATTTGTTCAGCCAAATTAGAAAATAATTTGTATGTCTTAAGATCAACCGAATCCAAATCACTTTTAAATCACAAATTATTTAAAACGGATGAAATTCAAAATAAAAGGCAACAAATTTCTCCTAAGAGTAACAATATATATCTTTGGCACGTAAGACTTCGTGACATAAACGTCGATAGGATCAGTCATTTGATAAATAATGGACTTATAAGTGAGTTAAAATATGATTTACTGCCTCATTGTGAATCATGTCTTAAGGGAAAAATGACCAAAAGACCTTTTAGTAGAAACAGTTATGAGGTCAAATAACCCATAGAGTTAATACATTCGGATCTTTGTGGTCCAATGAATGTAAAAGCTCGAGGAGGTTACGAATACTTCATCTCTTTTATAGATGATTATTCGAGATATAACTTATATGTGACACCCTAACCTTTGACCTAGTTGCTTAAGAGACATAAAGAGAGGAAACTAAGGTAAATGGTGTAACATTGGATCACAAGCCTGTGGAGTTGGGGGGCACTAGGCGTTGAGATGAAGAGGAGGAAGAAAAGTATTTGTGCCGACTTGAGTTTTGAGTTAAGAGTAAGCCATAGGTAAGTTTGAAAGAAAACTGCGTTAAGTGATTTTCGAGTCTTGGACGACAAGGTAGCCTATGAGCTAAAGAAATCTTCTAAGTGTCACAAATATGCTTGAATAACTCAATTATGCTACGAGAAGTCTAGACTTGGATGCATAGTTTGGGAAAAAGAGAGGAAATTTCACCAAGTGTTAAAGAAGTAAGAGTTGGAAGCATAGTTGGGAGCTAGTTGTGAGTTGGACACATACATGGGAGGAGAACCACCATGTTGGACGGATGGTTAGTGAGTATGGATGTATAATGACCTTAATTTTGGGAGAAAATTGGTTAAGTGTTGAAGTGTTGGAAGGAAACCTAGGTCTTGGGAGGAAGGGTGATAGCATGGAGCAAAGTTGAAGGAGAAACCTCATCTTACCTAGCGTTGGACGCATAGGCCAATCTTCTAGGAAGATTGGCTAAGTATTGGATGATTTGGAGAGTTGGGAAGCAACTCTAAGGAAGGAAAAAGATGGGTTGGATGCATACTTAGGAAGTTTATTGGACGATGGCTAAGTATGGAAGGCATAGGAGAAGAAAGTTGGAAGCATAAGCTTGGGAGACACATCATGGACGCATAGGTGAGAAACCAAGGAGTCTGTGGGGCCATGTGGGGAGTCTTGGACGCATGGATCAAAGAAGAAAAGGTGGTGGACGCATACCTAAATAATTTGGAGGAAACCACACGCATAGTAAGCTTTGTAAGAAGAAATTTGACTAAGTGTGGTAACCTCGGGATTTGTCGGATGCATACCTCCTAAAAATGAAGATTTTGGCTAAGTGTTGTACTCTTGGAAGAAGGTTGGACGCATAGGAGGAAGTGTTGGACGCATACCTCCTAAAAAAGAAGATTTTGGCTAAGTGTTGTACTCTTGGAAGAAGGTTGGACGCATAGGAGGAAGTGTTGGATGCATAGGGGGGTTTTGGCAAGAAAATTTGGCTAAGTATAGGAAAGTTGTAAGAGGAAAAGAGAGCAAAAAGAAGCTAAACCCTAGAAACATCAACATGGACGCATGGTGGGGAGGAGTTGGACACATGGTCCCTATTCCGGCTGCTAGGTTGGATGCATGGTTGAGTATTTCTGGTGATAAGTGGCTTCGTTCGGACATAACACTTCATAAGGAGGAGGTGTCGGGATGCATGACAAGAACACCATGCAAGGAGGCACTTGGTTGGATGCATGGGGTGTTCATCATGCATGGTAACATGTGGGAGCTAAGCGTCAAGCTTGAAGGCAAGGATGGATGATAAGGCGTGCTATCAAACATCTATAAATAGGACAAAAGGGTAGAGAAGCTCTCACACCATCACAAAGCACCCGATTTTCACTAGAGAAAAGAGAAGAAGAAGGTTGGAGGAGAGAGCTTGCGTCCAAAGAGGGAAGGTCTGCGTCCAAGGTGTTGTTCTTTTTGCTGTTAGAGAGCTGTTTGCATCCATAAGGGTATCCCAGGCGTCCAAGGAGGTTGTCCTGTGTCCAACTGAGTTGTGTAAGGAGAGGAGGAAGTTGCCCTGCATCCAAAGCAATCTGCCTTGCGTCCAAGGGAAGAATTTCAAGCTTCCAAGGAGCTGGTTTAAGGTTTTTGAGGTTTTCTAATTGTTGCGATCTCAGTCCCAGAAGCTTGAAAGAAGTTAAGAAGGTTCAAAAATCAAGGAGAACGAAGAAACCCTAAAGTTTGGAAGCTACTTTCACTGTGAGTGGTTGATTTCCTTCCGCGAGAGAACTAAATTATATTTATATGAATACTTGATAATAGCACGCTATGAGCTTTATTTGATATCATGGTGTTGTGATATTATGCGTGCTATGGTGAGGTATCACATAGTATATCAAGTATGATAGCATGATGTTGTATGCATATTAGGACAAGTTATTGAATAGGATGTTGTATATTGAGCTCTATAAAGAAAGAGATATGACCAGGGAACGAAGGCACCAGGCAGCTCTTTCGCTCTATAGGGATCGGAATCGGATTCGTCTTTCCCGTTCTTCTGTCACACTAAAAAGAGCGATAGAGAGTGGATTGAAGGTTCGATAGTTTGGATATTAGGTTCTAATTCCGATGTGGAAGGACTATGAGAAGGCATCGATGAATAGATTATATTCCAATGTTGAAGGACCTTGAGAAGACATTGATGATGACGGTCATGACTAGGATTGGCATTCAACATCGCATAGGATGGTCAGAGGGCCGAAAGGACCTAGTTTCTGAGCCTAAGGTGAGGATTTCCTCGTGGGATGGTCAGGGGGAAACCAGAGCCTAGTTTTCGAGCCTATGAGAAGTACCCGAGAGGATGTTCAGGAAGCCGATGGGCCTAGCTCCTGAGCCTTAAAGGTAAGACTATGTGCACATAAAGGACAAACAGATATAGAAACGATGAGATTAGCTAAGCCGGGTGAACAGTAGGAAAAATCGATCAGGATTGCTGAGCCGTTTGAGCCAACAAGATAAACAGAGGAGTTTCTATGCTGGAGGTGATAGCAGGAAAGTGACTCTGAGAATAACTCTAAGGGGGAGGTATGAATATAAAGCTCAATATAGTTGTAGATGTACTTGCATATGATTCGTATTATGGTTATCATAATTATTATCATGATGAAAGGGCTGATTGAACCCTAGTTTTTATTCGATCACCTACTGGGCTTCGTGAAGCTCATTCTTTCTTATGTTTTTCTTTCCAGGTAGCAACCAAATTTTTGTCGCTGTGTGAAGTTAAGGTCTGCCAAGGAATAATGTGCACTTAGCTGTAGGCGGCAGCTTAATTAAGGAACTAGGAGCATGACTTCTGTAAACAAACTTGACAAACAGTTGTAATAATAAATTATGCATGTTTCTTATAAGTTAGTTTTCTTTATGTTGCACATGTTAGATTGGGAGAGGGTAAAAGTTTGACGGTAGATATCGCAAGAAGTTCGGTGTCTGCTGTCATCATGCCCCAACTTGGATTATAGAGGGGTCACTCAGGGCGAGGTGTGACAACCACGGTTAAGAACATCCTCAAGTATCTTAGGAGAACAAGGGACTACAAGCTGGTCTCTGGAGCTAAGGATTTGATCCTTACGGGGTACACTGACTCTGATTTTCAACTGACAAGGATTCTAGGAAATTTATGTCAGAATCAGTGTTTACCCTAAACGGGGGACCTGTATTGTGGCATAACATCAAGCAATGATGCATAGCAGACTCCATTATGGAGGCTAAGTATATAATTGCTTGTGAAACAGCAAAGGAAGCAATTTGGCTCAAGAAATTCCTAAGTAATTTGGAAGTCATTCCAAACATGGACTTGCGCACCTTATACTATGACAACAGTGGGGCAATAGTCAACTCTAGAAAGCCTCGCAACCACAAACAAGGAAAGCATATTAAGAGGAAGTATCACCTAATACGAGAGATTGTGCAACGAAGAGATGTGATCGTCACCAAGATCGTTTCAGAGCACAACATCGTTGATTCGTTTACGAAGGCTCTCTTGACTAAAGTGTTCAAGGGTCATCTAGAGAGTCTAGGTCTATGAGACATGCATATCGTATGATCAAGGGCAAGTGTGAGGTGTGTAATGGGCATAAGGATGCCCTAGTTTATTGTATTTGTATATTTACCTTTTATGTAATGTACATTATACATTTGACATTTTCGACTCTAGATTATTTATTGTACATACATCCCACTAACTTAAATTTTAGTTCAAGTAGGAGTTTGTTGGATTTTATGCCCTAAAACTCATAGATAGTAAATGTAACATTTGATCGAACATTAATAAAATGTTCTTAATGTTTTTTTTTTCCAATAAAGTGTTATTGTTTATATTATGTTTATTTTGCCTAAATAAGTCTACTCCAATAAATTCACATCTTAGGCCGTTGAATGAGTCTTGAACAGTATGAGGAGACATACGAGGATTAGTCTTCAAGATACAGCCTAAATGGTCTATAGTATAGGGATAAGGTTGGGTACCTTATCCTGGTGACACTATGGATACAACTCACTTTGTATTTGAGACAAACGCAATGATCCAACGCGTATGTGTAGGGGACATGCGAATGGAGGTATCCTATGTAATGAGTTTGCATAAGGCAGGACCACAAAATAGTAACCGCTAGCTATAACATCGTTGACTAGTTAGATTTCTATTTCATTAGGATGACCTGGGCAACTTAGTCTCAATCCTGAGTGGGTTATGGACTCTTGTTCAGAAGAAATTGTCCTTTGATTTGTATGGGTGAGAGTGGCTGGTTTGTTGACTCAATAAGCCTACCATTTTGGGGACAAGATCGTGCGGGGAGCTGGAAACATAATCACACAAGATGGAATCCAATACCTCCTTGCTTTAGGGAAATAGATGAGTGTTCCCTTAACTGGTGTCTTCAGGCCTTGAACAAAGAGGCCCACCCTCTCAGTGGCACAAGAGGGGTTTATGTTTAGTAGTTGGACCACAAATAGACTGTCTACTGTTCATTAGAGGAGCACTGGTACTTAAGGATGTTGAGATAACCCAGGGGTAAAATGGTAACTTTTACCAAGCTATTGTTATGAACACTCGTGAATGACTAACTTGCTGTTGTTGGTTTATGTTCATGGACACAGAAATATATATACAGTGAGAGGAGTGCAACTGTGGGTCTATAGTGGAGTGTACCCACAGTTAACGAATATTAATTATCTTGGTTAATGAGTTTAGCCAATTAATCTCATATCGTTAGAATTTCTGATCTATAGGTCCATTAGGTCCCACTGGTAGCTTGTAAAGGGTATTGAGGTAATTATAGTAATTTGAAAAGTTCAAATTTACTCAGGGAAATAATATAATGTATAGAGATTCAAAATTTAATTTATGAGATTCAAAATTTAATTTATTAACTTTATAATATAAATTTATTTTGAATTTGATTCAAAATTTAATTTATGAGAGCATTAAATATTTGAAGGAGTTCAAATATTACATTCAATATGAATTGAATTCGTATTAAAACTATATGTTAAAACTAATGCACATTATATGCACGTTATGACTATATGTTATTTGAGAGAAATATAATTGAATGTGATTCAATTATAGAGTTAAAATTAAATATATGATGTTTAATTTAATGATTAATTAATTGGTGAATTAATTAATTAATTAATTTTATGTTATTAAATTGATTGAATTAAGACTATAGATTATGCAAGAGATATTTATTTAAATATGATTTAAATAAATTAATCAATTAAATTGGGTTTGATTGATTAAATAATAATAAGTGATACTTCAGTTATTATACACGGCATGAGTCCACGATGGTTTTTTCTATATATAGTCCACGCCTAGGAAAAGGAAGTAGGTCAATTTTGGTTTTCTCCTCCCATGATACGGAGGAAATAGGTTTTGAAGAGAGGTTCTCTCATCTCTCCCAATCACCCTCGATAAAATTTGCCAAAAACAAATTAAGATTTCACCATCCTGCCTCATCTTTCCCAATGAAGATTACCAATGAATCCAAGTGGTGGTGTTCCTGTGCAATTTGCAGAGATCGTGCAAAGAAGAAATATTTTTCCAAAGGAGTTGGTGAAAATCCACTTGAGTCACAACGAAGGTATGATTTTTTCCTTTTTTTTTTTTTATGGATTTAGAATCTTTAATTTTTCATAGCATGTTTAACCTATGTTTGCAGTAGAATATCTCTATAACATTATTATTATTTATCAAATGTACTGGTTTTTTTATCTAAATTAAAATACAGTGTTTGGTTCTCTAAAAATCCTCACTACGTGGGGATTTCAACCCTACAATTAATATACAAAAATAATAATAAACGAAATTGTACATAATTCAAAATGCAACGAGATTAATAGTACATAATGATTCAAAATATGCATATCAATGAAGAATTAAAGTTATAAACATATCATATAATACATAACAATATACCAATTTTTTTTAATTAAATTATCAAGTAATGAGAATTTAAATATGCACATTTTATCCACATATTAATGATAATTCAAATAAATAAATTGCAAGATATATTAACTTTACAACATATACTCATATATATATATAAATGATTAACCATATGGTTAGATAAGAGTGGTAATAACCATTTAGATTAATGTTATGAATGATACAAATAACAATTTTAGGTAAAATAAAAAGAATCACATGAATAAAAAATCTCATAGAAAATGAACAATCATATTATTCATAATATATTATTCACTCATACATGAATAATAAGATAAAACATAAATTAAAGAATAAAATAAATTCAATTATAATATTATGGTAATTAAATAATAACTAAGTACAATATGTAAATAAAAATAATATATCCATATGTATAAAATAATATGTTGCCAACGTTTAAACCACACACAGTGTACATATGATGTATTTGATACATATACATTGTATATATAGAACGTTCATGACTTAAGACACAAAAAAAAAAAAAAAAAAAAAAAAA
>QLSR01000127.1:1269209-1299797 GCA_031780015.1 Citrullus colocynthis | reverse complement strand
AATAAAAAAAAAAAAAAAAAAAAAAAAAAAAAAAACCTTAGTTTTTGCAAATGAAAGTGGTAGAGTTGTGTTGATAACATGTTGTAAAATAAGAACAAAAGAAATAAAGTAAATAGCAAAATAGAGAGAATTATAGAGTAGAGTAAACAATTGAGCTCAATTATGGTATGTATTATAAAGACACGATACAATACGCGCGGGAGGATATATGTTACAAAATAAAATTCAATGGAAAATTATGAAATTTTGTAACCTATATAGATTATGGATATCTATACTAAATATTACATTTATAAAATATTTCACATATTATATTAACGAGTATTTTGGTGAGGGAAAAAGTATTTTGGTGAGGGAAAAAGTTTAATTAAATACCTAAAATATTACTAATAATAATTAAGCTATTATTGGACAATTTTGAAATTATGACATAAAATCACCCCAAGTTATGAATGTTATGTACATAATACTATCTTGTATTTCTCTTTTATCATCTACTATACGATTAAGATGTATTTTTAAAATCAAATTTTATAACATAACTACAATGAAACATCATATTTTGTTTATATGGTTTAAGGAGCTGAAACGTAAATATCCTATAATATAATATTGGTAAAAAAAAAACAAGTTGATTGGTTCATTTGTCAAAAAAAAAAATAAAATCCTGAAATATCTAGAGATTTAACCAACAATGTCATAAACTTGGATTATATTCTGGTTTCAGGATAAATTTGGGACAAGTTTAACCTTATAACATATTCTCTCTTATTAAACTTTCGTATTTTTGGATAATTAAATATTAATAAAAAAATTAGACTGAATTTAATATTAATCATTTAGATATTTTTTTTAATCATCATTAATTAATATATATCATAATTAATGTTGCGTTTTTCATTTAATGATTCTTATTTTACTCATTAGTTAATATGGTATATATCCATCAAATTTTGAAATATGTTAGGATAGTTACAATTAAGGTTTTCATTGATGGTGTTTAGGATTTCATTTTTTTTGGGTTGTTTGCATCTGACGGTGGTTCTTTTTCGTTAAGCGATGTACTGGTTTTTCATCTCCATTTTTTCTTTAGTTTTTTAACTGCTTCGATCCGTGGTTGGCTTTGTTTGTCTAGTTGTTACGCTATATATGTAATTCAAATGTCGCTAATTGTGTTACTTATATATTTCATATAAACTAGGATATATTGTTTGATATTAATATATTAGAAATGCATAATGTTCCTAATTTTGGCTATTTTATTATATATTATGTTCTATTCGTCATATTTTTATAAACATAGCGAATATTTTTATAAACATATGTTATTTCATTACAAGTATTTCGAATATCCTTATTTATGTCAATTATATATTTCATATATACTAGAATATATTGTCTAATATATTCAATTGATAGAACCTTTCATGTAGTTAAAGAATGTATATTTAGTATATTACAATGTATATTGCATCTGATTTCGGCTGATTCATTATATATTGTGTTTCGTTTGCTATATTTTTATAAATTTACATTATTTCGCTACAGGTAATTCGAATATTCTTATTTATTATGATGGTATTTTAATATAGTATTTTCTATATGTGGAGTATTTTCTTTTTTGTTAAAAAAAACCGTCAAAATTATGTCGGGGTGTATATGACATTTGGACCTGATTTTTATGAAATATCCTAGCACATTAGGTTGTTTATGAAATAAAATAATAGTTTTAGGTCATTAGTGTAATTTGGTCGATTTAAATAAACTATAAAGGTAGAAAGCCCTTTTTTTGGGAGTCTAGACAAATGGCCAAAACAAAATGGCGTTTTAGGTTTTTATTGGTGAAAATGGTCAAACGGCTAATTCTAATACTACATAAATTTAATAATAGACAACAATATCCCTGCTACAAAATCCCTAAAATTATGGTGTATTCCAAAGAAAAATCTAACAATCTAAAACAATATCTAATAAACTCAACCACCCAAAATCTCATAAATTTAAAATTTGAATATACATTTATTATGAAGCAAAAAAAAAATCAAATAACATATCAAAACTAACTTTACTTATAAAAAATAATATCATACAAACTAAAATAACTTAGAGCTACAAAAATCTGAGAAAAAAAAAAAAAAATAAAATAACAAAAATAAATTTACTTATAAAAAATAATATCATACAAACTAAAATAACTTAGAGCTACAAAAATCTGAGAAAAAAAAAAAAAAAAAACATAATTGTTATACAACTAGAAAAGTTATAATTAATAACTCAAGATTTAGACATGAAATAAGCAAATACACCGTATTCAAAATATCTATCAATGTCTATCGAACCGCACAAATACCTTCTACTCATAAACACTTAAAAAATTTAGTTGGTATGTAACATGCAAATACCTTATAATATCTAGAATCTTTTCCTATTTTGTCACACCTCTTATACTAAATATAACTTAAACCCCACACACTGAATTATGCAAATACAAATTCTATGTAGTGAAAAACCATCAATTGAATGTCACACATACTTTATTCTAGAAACCTAAAGTCTAGGCCAGAATCTAAACAACTTATTCTCTTCTTGACTTCAATGGTGCCTATTTTGCACTGTTAGATTCACCACCACCAAATACTCCTCTTCCATAGAAATACCAATTCTTTTCAAATTTCCAATTCATCGTTCATTCTAATATTCATCAATTTAGAAACCTCTCAAATTATTATGCAAAAAACCCCGAACCAATTTATAAACCCTAATAAAAAAATACAATACATACTTAGTTTTGAATACACTCTGAGAATGTCAATCCAATGACTAAATGATCAAGTAATGCCACTTCCATAAATGATCTTACAACCAATGTTGAAAAGTTATGATAGAATCAATCATAATTTTTTAAAAAAATAAAAAATAAGACACATAATTTGGAGGATATAATAGGTCAGTCTGATCTAGATATAAGCTTTTTCTTTTAGAGAAAACAACAACACAAAATTTTTTATTTGGGTTTAAACCACCCCTAACATTTAAAAAAAAAAAAAAAGAAAATAAGTAACCAAATCCCCGCTAAATCTATTTAACAAATTTAAAAACTACCAAAAAATTTCTTAAGTTTGTGGGAGAATATTTACCCTCCTTATTTTATTATTTGAAGTCACCATGGATTGCACTCTTGTAAACGGTCTCATCTGTCTACGACCTTAAAGGGTAGAGATGAAGTACCTACAAATAGAATAGCTGACTTTGACTATATGGATGAGACCATCTGCACACTCTAATGGCCATAAATAAAAAAAAATTTAAAAATGAGTTATTTATCGTGATGGGAGTCTTCTTTTAGCCATTATATACAACCCTAAAATCTTTGCAAAATTGTGTAGAATAGGCCGAATATTAAAGTCATCCAGGTCAAAAGCCCATATGGGCCAATATTGCTTCTATTTGGTCCGTAACTAGGAATGGGCCCTTCAGCTCGGATCCAAATTTACCCCAAGCCCAAACGAATGACGAACCAACTCGACTCACTGAGTCACCTTGTCAATTACAACGAGTTGTGTATCAGATTCCAAAAAGAAACTCTTACCTGACGGAAGAATAACCTGTGCAGTCGAGTCATATTCCACTGAGAGCCCGTTCACTTCCCTCCCCATCAAAATTCCAACTCGTTCCTGCTCACGAATTGATCGGAACCATCGTAATTCGCCGCCCAGATTGCCGGAGTTCATCTCTTCAATGGATTTCTCCGAGCAAGATGTAGATATATTCGGCGAAGAGTATGAAAACGAGGACGACGACAACAATAACAACAACGACGACAACGACCATGACCGCGATGCTCCTGCCTCCTCCTCCCAATCTTCGTCGTCTTCGGATTCTTCCTCGTCTTCGGATTCCTCATCGTCCAATGCTAGCGATGGAGGCGACAGCAGTAGTGGAGGCAGTGGGAGTGCGAGTAGTGCTGAAGAAGACGACCAGGAAAATGCCGGCGAAGTACAGCAGAATGTACACAGGGGTTCTCATGGGTATGAGCATAGAGATCTGTTTGGTTCTGATAACGAGGATTATTGTAAGACCCTTGCTGTCAGTCCTTTTTCAGTTCCAGGTAATTTCAGTTGGGGATACTGTTTAATTTGATACATGATGAAAACATTCCTATTTGGTGTATTCTGCTTGTGTTTTCTGTATATGCCACTGTTCTAGATTGGGTATGAAGAAGTGTTTTCTTTGTCGCTTTTGGAGTCTTTAGTTTGAATTCATTGAAGGGATTTGAAATTTTGAATCGTTTCCCTATTTCGGGGTAAGTGGGCAGGAAGTATGTTCTAAAATGAGCTAATTTCTGAACTGGAATGAAAGTAAGCATCTACTATAAATTGAAAATTTTAATGGATTATGTCGCTCGTTTGTTTTTTTACTTATAGTTTCTGAAAATTAAGCGTAAACACTACTTCCAAGTTCCACCTTTTTATTATTATTATTATTTTCTGTTGTTGTTTTATTTACTTTTTAGGTTGTTTTTAAATATCAACCTAAGTTTTGTAAACTAAAAAAATAGATTGTTGGTTTTTCTTTTTTTTTTTTTTTTTTTGTTTTCCTTTTTAAACTTTGTTAAGAATTCAAGTGTTTAATTAGAATGGATGAAAACCATGGTAATAGAAGTTGGATGAAAACAAATACAATTTTCAAGAACCAAAAATAACAAATGAAACAGTTATCAAACAGAACCATAGAATTTATTACGAGAGAAGTTGAACGAATAATAGGAGATGGGTAGATTCTCAATTTTCTCAGTTGATTAATTTTATGGCAGTCTTACCTGCATTAAGGAATACTAACCACCATGCTAGAGGAACATTTGGGCGAGGTCGTTGGGGGAATCAAAATGATAGAGGATCAGGCCTCCTTCCACGTCCTGGACCATTTCCTCAAAGGCATGGCTTTGGTGGCTATGGATCAAAGTTTTCAAATGGCCGTCATGATGAACGGTTCGTCTCAGACATGAAGCTTACTAAAAGTGAAGAAACACTGGCGAGAAAGTGTATTGCTTTCCAGGAGGTATGCATATTGTTTCTTGTTTTCTCTCTCTACGTACACTCAAATTGACAACATATACATTCAGCGTATTTTTCTCAAACTGGTTGCTTCCAGTGGCTTATGTTTGTATGATATGTTCCTTATTGGGCGGTGATGAAAAGACAGTTTTAGTTTGGGTTTGTGGCATTTTTATTATATTATGGTTTAAAATGCTGTTTGCATTCTACCATGCTTCAAGAAAAGCTAAACTTTTATGGATGCTCTTGTTCTTTCATATAGTTCATGTATCATTCGTGACTCTATGCTGATCTTAATTTACTTGGTAGCCTTGTGAGCTTGCTTGCTATAGTCGTGTAGAAGGTGGAGATGTCTACTTTGATGACCGCAGCTTGGTAAGCTAATTAGGGATCTTTCTTCATATAAATTTTCATGGATTTTGTGATGTCTATAAATATGTGAGCAGGTAATACAGTTCTCTTTTTGCTCATTTTTCTTGTTAATGTGCCAATGCTAGAGACTGTTTAAGCGCTTTATTACTGAAGATATTGGAGCTGATTTGAACGAAGGTTTTGATACTTTTATTGAGAAGAAAGGTATACAGTTATCCAAAATATTTCAGTTGGAATTTTCTTTGAAGCTATTTTTAAGCTGGTATAGATGTTGCATTGTTTATTTTCTCCCATTATTCTCTTAGGGTCAGTGTATATGAACAACTTTTAAATGCTTTGTTTTGACTTCCTATAACTTTTTCTCCAATTTATTCAGACTTGGGTTCTCAGGGTTTTGGTGATCTCCTTGGCTGCATTAGGGACAAAAACATCCCTCTTCAAAACATTCATTTTGTGGTGAGCCACTTTATAGCTTCTGGATTTTAACTTTAATGTCTCGCTATCAATCAATTACTGATGACTTCGCTCCCGTGCTTTCAGACTTTCCGTAACAATCTTAACAAGGTATTATTTTTATTCGCCTGTCCTATTATAATGTTTTTTAACTGTTCAATACTCCTCTTGTGCTTCTCATAAAATATTTGAAGAATTTTCATGGTTTACTTATGGCTTGATCAATGATATATTCTCCTGATGGCTGTGGCTGATGTTAATAGCATAGGGAATTTTTGGAATCTACATGTAATCTTTTTTACTTCTATTTTTTAATTTACTGGATTACTCATACAATAGCTGAAGGAAGTACTGATTTCTTTTTTGCTCTATGATGCTAATATTCTCCTGATACTAATGTCATTGTAATGTGCGGATACAGGATTTTATTGTTGATGGTATATATTCTAACTGATTTAGAATGCTTCAGTATCAGTATCATGTTAAGATTGCTGCTTTCAATGCAGATATTGGCTACTGCTTACATTCGTCATGAGCCATGGGAAATGGGTGTGCATAAAAGAAATGGTGTTGTATACCTAGATGTGCATAAATTACCAGAAAGACCGCAAAGCGAGTTGGAGCGTAGAAGGTAATAGAACTTTAATGTGTTTTCATCTTTTCACAAAATGTATCAGAAT
Source organism: Citrullus colocynthis (assembly GCA_031780015.1). Classification (NCBI taxonomy): domain Eukaryota; kingdom Viridiplantae; phylum Streptophyta; class Magnoliopsida; order Cucurbitales; family Cucurbitaceae; genus Citrullus; species Citrullus colocynthis. Next base: position 1,293,238 of record QLSR01000127.1, on the reverse strand, counting down.
AAGATTTCATAAAACTAGTATGAGCAGATGTCCGTATGATCTTGTTTGGGCTGAGAGTCATGAACATTTAATTTGATTGCTGACAATGTTTGCCAGTTTCTGTGACTATCATACATCAGAATAAAAGCAATCACTGAATATTAATGCAACAGAAACTACTTATGAATTTAGATAGTTGGTGCTCTATCTTTAGACACTTGTGACATTAGTTGATTGGTTCTTGTCGTTGTCATCAGTAGTTGTATCAAATTTTTTTATAGTGTCCTGGTAACCTTGTCTTATAGGTGCTATTGGGGTTACTGTTTTGAGACCCTTGCTACCGAGGATCCAAGAAGAGGTGATGGAGAAGGAATCCATCACGTAGATGCAAATGCTGAATATTGTGCTGTGATTAAAACGAAATTAGGTGCTCATCGCATTCTGATGGGTGCTGAAATGGATTGCTGTGATTCAACTGATGAGGGAAGGAGGTTTTATGTTGAACTAAAGACAAGTCGCGAGGTTGACATTGATGAAACAATTGTTACATTAAGATTTCTTTCATAATCTAGCTTTCCAGTGTTCTGACCTTACTCTGCTCATATAACCTATATCCTTTTCCTTGTTTTTTGCAGTTGGATCAGCGTACTGAAGAAAGATATGAGAAAGAGAAATTGCTTAAATTTTGGGTATAGTTACACTTCCTGTCTGACTCTGGATCAATTAGTGTCTACTTTGTTATTGACGTTGTAGTTGTAGCATGGAAACACTGGACTATACGAGATAGTCATAAATAAAGACGTGAATTAAGCTCCTTAATATCACATATATGAAAAGATGATGCTGCTTTTAAGATTTCGGAAGAAGAATTAAATCTTCCATTGGAGGAAAAAAATGCTAACAAAATCTTTTAAGGAGCTGGATATTGGGATGAGGGATATGATGGACTGGCATTTTTGTTATTTTTGTCAGATGGGACCAATAACCTTGACAGGCTGGTATTTACTGCCAGGCATGAGTTAAAGCCTACCATTATGTGGAGCGTGTTGCTAAGTTTCTCTGAGGAAGTGTATTTTTTTAAAAAAAAAAAAAAAAAAAAACACAAAAAAAAAAAAAATCAGGAAATAACCTATTTTTAAGGAAGTTTTATAGGAAAAATTTTTTTTTGGGCATTTTTTTTTTTTTTTAAAAAAAAAAAAAAAAAAAAAATCAGGAAATCACCTATTTCTAAGGAAGTTATATAGGAACAATGTTTCTATGGGCATCTCTCTTGTTATCGTCATTTGTTATTTTGTGTGATATGTTATTTTTCCATGAAGTGATCTCTTCAATTATTCTAGTTTCCAATTTCTTGCTGTTGATAGTTTGAGATTGTCCTCTCCTTCGCTGTTTTCCTTTTATAATGGCAGTGTGAGAAAATTTTTCTGTTCTCTTGAAATTCCGAACTTTTGTCTTTGGATTCATCCTGTTGCTGCCCTTTTACTGTCAGTAGTGATTATGTAGCCTTTTGTCCCATTCTAAGTTCGGGCATTGACTTGGTTGCATTTTTTGTTACAGATACAATCATTCTTAGCTGGTGTACCATATATAGTTATTGGGTTCAGGTAATTTATTCATCTAGCCGGCCTCTTTTATTCAGTGGATGGAAGTTGTTTATTAATAAAAGGACAAGTCCATGGGTTGAGTGACTCTTTGCCGGGAGGCGTACCTATGGACTTTTGATGAAATTTCTTGCCTCCTAAGAAGCACAGACACTTTAATGTGGCTAGTGGTGTGTGTGTCGGACACTTGGACACTCTACACTTGTTGGACACATATTGGACACTTGTTAGTGCAATAGATGTTTTAGACATTAATTATACAAAGTCAAAGTCGGTCCTACATGTGTTAGACATACATCGAATACTTGTTAAGTACACTACATAGACATATCTATGGCAAAACTAATAAATTTTGATAGCGAAATACATCAAAATAATTATTTAAGCACATAAATGCATAAACTCATTGACTTTGAATTTCCTTCTTGTATAAAAATGATATATATTTTTAATAAACGTGTCTTTGTCGTGTTTGTACCCTAGAATTTTTTAAAAGAAAATAACGTGTTATATCTATGTCAAGAAAGAAGAGAGTGGGTTTCCTCTTCTCCCGGTGTAAGCAAAGAACGTACAATAACCTTAAATGTATTTAAAGCAAGTCCACTAGAACGTAGGAAATTCAAAAGGACAACAACTATCTTATTCATCTTCCTCTCCGGGATTTCGAAAAGNCGATCATGAACAAGAGGGTCTAAAAAAGATTCCATCTTTGAGGAGAGAGTGGAAACATATACAACCTTGGCCTATGGATTTCTTAACCTCGGGTCAGCCAAAGCGGCCCCTTCTAATTGGAAAGTATTCTGGCGGGTCTACCTAGTGCTGTGCGAGCTAGAAGGATCTTTAGCTTGAGTCTTCTATTTCCTTCCTTTTTCTTGTGCTAGACAGGGAACGAATTAGTATTGGTCTTAGCTTGGTGATTGATGGCCACCGACGCCTACCATTTTTGTAACTTCTTGAGACTTTATCAGGAGGAATGGCCATAATAGGCCACATTATTATACAGCCTTAAATTTCTAAATCCAAGACCTTCATATTCCAAAATAGAGTAATTAATTTTTAATTAACTTGGTGCCTGTGCGCCCTCCTGAGTTTGTTTCCGTTCAGGGAATTGTTAATTGTTCAAGCAAGCGTTTAAAAGTATATAAAACTAAAGGCGTGCACTGTTTAAATCTTCCTCCTTTCACTCACAAAATATATTAGCATCCACAGTTTTTCTTTTGTACCAAATGATAACATTGCCTTATTGATGCATGAAGTTTCTTGCTCTATGTAAGATTTCGCAAACCTAATTTTAGTTTTAAACACTTCATTTTCTGCAGGAATGATGCTGGTCAACTTGTTCGGACAGAAAGATTGAGAACTAAGGACATCACACAGAGAGTGAAAATGAAGAACTATTGGCAGGTATGTGATTTTCTTGGAGTCGCCTTCTTTAAAGTTAACTGGATAAGGAAGCCTTAGCTGGGCTAAGATTACAAAAAAAGTTAAAAAGGAAAACAAACCCTTTCATTTATCACAAACATGAGATAACGTAGTATCTAAGGGGGCATGTGGAGCAAAAAGTGGAGTAATTTAATTGTAGAGCCTACCATTGAAGAAGTTAATGAGTCATGGAAACGATGTTTTTTAGTTGTTAGCTCACACTAGGTCAAAGAACTCTTTTTGTCAAACAAGGAGTGAAGTTTTCAACTCCACTCTTTGGGTCAAACATGACCAAAAATAGTTTTAATAATTTTCTCGAATATAAAGACATAACAACAGTACATGGCCAAAAATATTTCTGTCGTTTCAAGTGAAAATTGCATGCATCTCTTTGTATCTCCTAGAAAAAGTCAGCACAAACCTTAACCTTTAATTGAATAATGAATTTGAAACTTCTATTAAAATAATAAAGAATCATATCGATATAAGTTTCCTTTTTGAGTTTAATGAATTTAATCAATTCCAATGACCTCTGTTCTTACTTTCTTGGAATTTTATTCCACAACTTTACATGTTAGCTCAAAGAACTCGACAATATTATCATTTTCTTTTTGGTGAATTTGATTTGTATTGGTAACAGGAAGTTCGGTTTCTTTCACTTCTTGTCCTTGTATCCAATAATGGCAACTGATTTTGTAGGGAGGAGTCTGTCTGGCCTTTGCTGATGAAGTGTTATGTTGGCTTTATGGAACAGTCAAAGAAAGTAAGTTTGCATCCTACACATTACTTCACTCAAAAGATTTGTTTAATTGGTTTTTAAGGAACTAATTTCTAAAGGCTTATCTGCTCACTGCATGTGTAAGGGATCAAGAACTGATTTCTTCTTTGTCCGATATTAACTTCAGATGAAGATTACATATTGCAATTTGCACATCCTTTCACTCGTTTAGAGCTTCTTCAAGCCTCCTCATGCCCAGATGCTATCACTCATCACATTGAGCTTTTGTAGTCAACTGAAAGATTCCCTCATTCCCTGTAAGTCTGAAAATGCAGATTTGAGGCTAAGTTAGCAATCATCTTTCATTTCCAACTACAAAGGATCATTTATCGCGCTTAACCCCTTATTATTTGCTTAGCCAAATTAAAGTTGAAGACGCGTCGGCGCTCACAAAAAACGCATAATGTATTATCAACAAGCTCATCACCCCACAGGAGAGAGAAACAAAAGATAGAAGGAAAAAGAGAAAGGTAAAGAAAAGAAGGAAGTAGCTTTATTTTGCACAGGTATTATAATTATATTTTGAGTAGTTTGATTAGGTGTTATTATGAGACATGAACTCCAATCCCATTTTGATTCCATTGTCTTGTCTTTAGAAGATTGGAGCTGAATGGCTATATACCTTTTCTACTTGTTCTTTTCATTTTTGATAGTTCACTTTTGTACTTGGTTAATGTGCTGAAACCATCCGTTTTTATCAATAGAAACATTCACATCCTTACCTTAATTCACATCTTTGAATACTTGGCTTCCTCTAGTTTCAATTTTTGCAGTTCACATGAAAATAATAATGATAAGGGCAAAATATCAATTCATACCCTTAAATTTTGGAAGTTGTATCAATTTAAACCCTAAACTAATATTTGTATTAATTTAAACTCCAAAGTTTCACAAGTGTCAATTTATCTCCTTCTCTAGATTTTGTTTGACTAATAATAATTATTTGAGGCAGTTGAACACGAAACTCTTTATAAGCTAATCAATTTAGACTCTTCGTTACAAAAGTTCACACGAGGTTCTCCCTAATAAAATATAATAAAGGACGTAAATTGATACATTTACAAAAGTGTAAGATTTAAACTGATATAATTATTAATTCAATGTTTAAATTGATACAAACTGTTAGAGTTATCCTAAACTTTAGGGCTAGTTAATATTTTCCTTAATAATAAATAAAAACATTCATATTATAGTTTTGATTCAACAGTTGTTAGAGGAACAAGGTGTTTCTAGCTTTTTTCTTGATTCAGTTGATGTTAAGGTTGTTATTCTAGCCTTGAACTGTTTGGAGAAGCTTTTGAAGGTCCTCGGGTTTCGAAGCTTTCAACTAAAAATTCTTCTCGCTCTTTGTAGTTTGGTGCTAGGGTGGATATTTCAATTTTACTTATATGTGGATGGATATACAGATAAGATCGTATAAATAAATATTTCCGTTAATAAAAAGGATGCATAAAATTTATTTATATTATCAATTTAGTTATTTTTTCTTCTAAATTAAGTTATAAATCTTGTTACTTGTATATATTTTTATTTTCATGAGTATATATATAAATTATCGATTAATATTTTTTTGTTGTTTTTAAATATAGAAAAATAAATAAATATAGCAAAATTTAACTATCTATCTTAATAGATCGTGATATTTTGCTATTATTTGTAAAAATTTTAATAATTTTGTCATTTAAAATAATTTTATTAAAATTGACCTATATTTTAATTCACAATTCTAAGTCATTAGAACTCTATATTAATATTATTATTTTGCTAAGTTACCCACATTTTACTAATTAAACTAAATCGTATGAATTTCTTAATTTCTCCTACTTTTTTCACTTTGAATTTTAAGTTTATAACTATTAAAGACTTAAAATGTCTACATTAATTTGGTAGATGTTTATGTGCCACTTCTTGCTTTGCACGTGATACATATTATTATTTTGTTTTTCTTGTAGGAAAATTTTCATTTATCTTTTCCCTTTATTACTATTATTTTTCCTTTGTTTGCATTTTAAACTTAAAATAGAAAGAGAAGTAAATTAGGAAAATCTGGTCTCTAGATTTTTTATCTTGTTTTTATTTGGCCTCTAGAATTCAAAAAGTTATATTTTTAGTTTTGAAGTTTTAATAAAAAATGTTACAACTCTATGTTTGAGATATCGATTGTTTTTTAATTTGATTTACATGTTTCAAGATTTACATTTTTTATCTCAAATTTTCAGTATATATTTTTTTTCTCGAATTTTGAATCGAAAAGAATGAGTGAATAGAGATATAACTATGTTTCAACCATTCAAGCAATGTGCCTTGAGCAATACAGCGAACCATACTGGGATAGTGACTTAACAAGAGCAAGAAACTTCTTCCATTCAATCTTGTTTCAAGTTCTTTTAGAAGTTCTAAGCAACTTATGTAAGCCCCTACCTGGCGTTGGAAGTTGGCAAATTAAGGAGAGACTATGAGACGGGCTTTGAATAGAGAAAGTTGGCAGCAAAAGTGGCTAAGTGTTGGCCACGCGTTGGTGGAACTATGCGTTGAGGTGTGTCTGAGGTTTGACAAGAAGACCATTGGTAGCTATGCGTAGAAGAAAGGAGCGGTATGAATACGGATGTGAAGGCTGCTATGCGTCGAAGGCCACTAGGCGTTGAAGGTCACTATGCGTTGAATGCGACTATGTGTTGAAGGTTTGAGCATAGAAGAGTGGCCGAGAGGACTATGCGTCAATCAACTATCCGGTGATGGGGCGTTAAGCAATTTAAACATAGAAAGTTGAGACTTTGTTGCTGAACCATGCGCGGAAGGTTGCGTTGGCCAACTTAAGTAGGAAGGCGATGATGGTGTTGGTGAGTCGGTGGCTTATATTTATATGTAAATAAGTACATCGAATAAATACACACTTTAGACATATTTCGAACTCATAATTGATCCCATTTCACAGACGAACAACAAAGAGAGGTGGAAGAAGGTGGTTATATCGAATTTAAGTAGAATTCGAATCATTTTCATGGAGAAATTGAAGCTGGAACCAGGAGCTTGACTATTGATGATAAGTCTGGACATCGTTCGGTATTTGAAAAAGAGTGAGCTAAGGAAGTTGAAGCTAGGGTTGAAAGTTTAAGGTTGGTAAGTAAACCCAATTCTTAACAATTTTTATGTAGAATGTTTAAGCTGAATTTGAACAGAAATTTGTTAAATTCTAGGAGGAAATAATCAGAATTGAACTATTTGATGATTCAAAGTAGCTGGAGATATTTGAGAATAGCTCTCAAACGAAGAAGAGTTATGGTTTGAAATTTTGAGGTAAGTTAGAAAGCTCACTTCTTTACAAGTTTGTAGAAGGGAGGAAGTTCTGAATTTGGCTGGAATTCAAATGTTTAGCAGGTTGAAGAACAAATCGGAAGGGAAAGAAGAAAATAGTGGCAGTATGGGATCGTTAGGGCGTAATATCGCTAAAGAATAGGAGAGTGAGCAGCGAAACGGGTGTCGCTAGTAACGCAAAGGGGCATTGCGTCTCACAACTCTCACTGAAGTATCGCTGGGTGTCGCTCCTTGAGGTAATCTCACTAGTCTCGCTAAGCCTAGTCTCGTTAGTACCGCATGGTTATAAGTCAATCTTATTATTAATATCGCTGATGTTTGTGAATATCACTCATATGGAAGTTGTTAACAAAGAAGGATTGACGATGAAATACATGTTGAGATGTTTAAGTACATGTAGTAAATGTAAAGAGGAATATTAGTTATATCTAACACGAAAAAGGTATGTTTACAAGCCAAGAGGAACTAGAGGAAGTGTATAACCCGCTCGGAGCTTGGAATAAGTTGTGAGTGACATTATAGTTGTAATAAGTCAGTTGATTATTATTTTCTATATACTTAGTAGTATCTATGAGTCATGACTGAAGTATACTCTTATGCATGAAACAAGTGCATGACTTATATGTAAGCTGAAGCTTGAGATGTACTAGTTAATGCTCCTAAGTTAGTGTTAGTTGAATGCTTTGAAAATGTTGAAGTATCATGATTTATGATTTATGTGACGCACACATCAGAACCCTAGGAAGATTGACTTGGGACCCAATGCTGAAGTACATGAGAAGGCATATGGGCAACCCTAGTATTTCAGTGAATCTCTCACCAAAAGACATAGAGAAGGTGATTGAATATGACCTGGGACCCTAATACCAAAGGACATGAAAAGGTATATGGGCAGCCCAAGTTCAGTCAAACATATAAGCTTATTAAAAGGCATATGACGCTGATGTGTTGAGACTACTCCACACAGCCAAGGTTTATTGACGTTGGGCGCGTTGAGTTCACTCTGCCTCAACTAAGGTTAAATGAAAAGAAACTTAGTTGTGTAACTATTATAGTTGCAAGTTTACATTGCAAGACTAAGCAGTTTACACTTGTGTTTGTAGTTATGCCTTATTGAGTTATATTTTAGATAGTCACTCACTGAGCATTGTAGCTCATAAAATTTTTGTTTTTTTTTTTTTTTCTTTTATGTTTTCTTTCTAGGTAGCGAGCGTGTTCGAGGTGCTTAGCCTACCATCAAGACTCGTTTGAGCTTATTTAGGATTTTGTACTTGGGAACTTGTAAATCTCATCCCTATGTAGATATTGCTTATATTTGAGTGGCATAGTGAGAATCATCAGGCATACTTGTAGTTTTTACACATGGTCTTTTAAGTATTTCTCATGATGCTATATTATCAGCAGATCCTTGCATAACTATTGTAAAGTTAAGTCAAATTTAAGTAGGTTATGATGTATAAATGTGTTCATAATAGTTAGGAGTAGAAGAAAGAGTAACCTTAACACTCACTCCTAGGTGTAAATATAGATGTGTGTATATATATATATATCTAGGATAGGGGTGTTACAACTTATGCCTATATTTTTATGATTAGCTGGATTTTAGTTTAATTACGCTAATTTCTTTTATCCAATGGTGTACCTTATCTCTAAAGATATGTAACCGCCCTATTTCTAGGCTCTTAGTCCTGTATTCTTTTTAAAGGTGAAAATGATTCAGTTCAGTTCGATTTGGTGGTCAAATCGAAATGAACTGAAAATTTTATTGGTCAAACCGAATCAAATGTGGTTCAGTTCGTTTTTAAATTCAATTTGCTATATATAATTAAAAACGGTTTGGTTTGGTTCAGTTTTGCTCTTTTTTAAATATATAAATATCTATATATTAGTTAAAAAAGGTTCGATTCTGTTTCAAGATTTCTTCGAACCAAACCGCATTTTTCGATTTCACTGAATTTTCGGTTCGATTTTGAAAAATGGTTAAGTTTTTGCAGTTGGAATGGCCACCCTTAATTCTTTTGTGACATTTGTTTATGCTCTAACCTTCTTAACATGAAGACTCCACTAGTTTGCTAAACAAGTGGTTGGTTTAACTTAACAAGTTCTAGCTTTATAATTAACAAAGGAAATGTATAAATCAAGTGGTATGAAGCATAATCGTTGATCAAGCCATACTACTCTAGGGCAATCTCATAATTGAAACTCTTAAAGGATTTTAGCTCATGATTGAGAATAAAAATATGGATTTCATTGACACATAAATCATGATTACAATGTAGAGTTCACTAAAGGAAAAGATGAGAGCAAGTAGGAAAAAAGAAGATAGTGCTAGAAATTGATAAGAACAATCCTTTTGGACACTCTCACTCTCAAATCCATCCCTAAACTCAATTCTTCTTTTTCAAGTTCAAATTTCGTCTCGACACTTTACTCTCATGGGGTAGGGATGACCTAGAGCTAAAGTACTCTAGAGGAACCACCGTTCATAAAATTTCTAACTAGAAATGGAGGGATTTCCTGAAGGAAGGTGTAGCTTTGCCCAAAGGTTGTCTGATGATCACAAATAGAGGCCTCCTCACCCTTTTATAGGCCCTAAACGATTTTAGCTTGATCAAAACTGAAGTTTTAGAGATTAACTAGCTAATTCTAACGCTGAAAAGCAGGTCAAGACCGAAGAAATCGCAACTGCAGTTAACTGGGTTGACTTCTGATTTTTAGGGTTTTGATGCAGCTACATTGTCTTCAAGTGATGTGGGCGCATCAACTCATTTTCTCCAAAATCATTGATTTTACCTGCCAAAGTCCATAAATTCATTTCAAATTAGTAAAAATTACTTTATGACACTTCAAAGGCCTTCCTAAGATTGTTTTATCCACTTATGGCCATAAGTTTATGACAAATGTAAATGCTCATTTCTCTAAGTAAAAGTGTGAAAATAGCAAGCTAAAACATGCATTTCATGTTATGTATCGATGGATCAAAAAATTTTTAATCGCTACAAATTTGGTAATGCACATGTTTTCTTTCTTCTCACACTCAACTAGTAAAGTACAACATTTATAAGATATTTAAGTCTTAAAGTCTTTTGGTGGTTCATTATTCTTCTTTTTTGTTTTATACCCTTGATTGACGAAAGGGGGTAGTTTTTACAACTTGGGGATTGAAAGATTGTGAGTTAGAGTGTATAGAAGAAGATAGGAAAAATAAGCAAGTGTTAAACCATAGAATGAAGCAAATGGGAGTGAAAAAATGGAAGATGGAGGTGATGGAGTGTAGATTAACCGTTTTTGCCCATATACTAATGCTAAGAGATTTTCTAAAGGTTAAGGGGCTCTATGGGGCGTAAAGTTTATTATAGTAATTTGTGGTTATTAAAATTTGTGGGGTTCTAATAGTTTGTGGAGTTGAATAGTTTGTGGTTTGGAGTCTAGACTATTTTAATATGGGTTTAGGAAGGTTTCATTTGAGCTGTAGATTATTTTAGCTAGAGTTTAGAGTTTATGTGTTTAGGTTGCTGTTTAACATGAAGTTCTTAAGTATGGGTTAGGGTTATCTTTGACTTTTTTTTTAAAAAATAATAATAAATTTGGTCTTATACAAGTACTAATATCCTAATTAAATGACATATTTTGTAAATAGAAATAAAAAAAAATTGTTCAACCAATTTTTAAAAATGTGTAAGAGTTTATGTTACATTATTCTCCGTCGATTTGATTATTTTGGGATGTACCAATACTATTGATTATGGATAAAATACGTGAGATTAAACTAAAAATTCATAAGTTTATTAAGTAAAAAAGCTCCATATTTGGAGGAGTACAAAAACAAGAATTCTCTAATAACTCCATAATATTGCACAAAAATGTATATCTAGGAGTGATAGTTGCCAAGTATAGGCCTCTACCACGAAAACATACAAAAAAAAAAGATTGTTAAATTAGATACATAATTCCAAAAGAAAATAATGGTAGGTTTGTTGGGATTTATGTCCTAAATCTCGTAATTTGTATTATATAAACATGATTCATTTATTTAATAAAATAAAACTTATTCGACATGTAGTCTTGTCTAACTCAATCTAATAAACTAAGATCCAAGATTATTTTATGTAGCTTGGACAATAGTAGACATATAGGTGGATCATGTTCAAGTAATAACCTAAATGGTCGGTAATATATGGATAAAGTTGAGTGTCTTATCCTAGTAACACTACGAATACGACCTACTTTGTAAATTTTATAAAATTTGTAAGTGTTACAAATGATGTGATCCAAATCGTTCATGTGGAGACTTGCAAGTGGAGGTATCCTATACAAAGAGTTTTAAAATCATATCATAAAATGTTTAATCTCTCTTTATAACACCGTTAATTGAAGAGATTAACATTTTGATGACCATATGAAACTCGATTTCAATCCTAAGTGAGTTATGGACTCCTGTCTATGATAGCAGTCCTTTGATTTGTATAGGTGAGAGTGGCATGTATTGCTGACTCAATAAGCCTACCATTTTAGGGACTTGTCTAAGTAGGGAGCCGGGAACATAGCTACACAAGATAGAATTCGGTCCTTCCCCTTTTTAGGGTAAGTAGATGAATTGCTTTCTTAAGTGCTTAAAGGAATCAAATTCTCAGCGGAAGCGAGTGATCACCATGTGCCATTAAATTTGTTTTGAGAAACATAAAATACAGAGAACATACATATGGATAAACGACTAACAATTAGCATGTTTTTTTAGAAGAGTTAAGAGGAAAATTTTTTCCTACCATTGAAGACCATCTTCAATGTGGAATTCTTCTTCTACAAATCATGAACTGGTGAATCCTTCTCTAATGAAAATGACAATTCTTCTTGGGACACTACCAAAAAATTACTACCATGAAATCTTCTTTGCTATTCTCTAGGAAGAATCAATAGAAGAGCGGTGGACTCTCTTTGTTTTTGGTAAGGGAGGAAAAATTCTTTTTGGATGCAAAGAGTTTTAGATCACAGAACACTCTTGCTAAAAAATCTTTTGTGACTTCTCTCTACCATTTCCCTCTTCTTTATGTAGAACTGTGAGAGAGAGGAAGCCAAAAATAACTCCCCACTACATTGGAGTTATTTAATATAATATTAATATTAATATAATTATATTATATTAATCATATTTAATAAGTATAATTAAATATAATTAATTAATTGTTAATTAATTAATTAATTAATTAATTAATTATCTCATATTTAATTTAAATTTGAAACATATTCAAATAACCTTCTCTCGCATAACCTATAGTTTTAATATAAATCTCTCATTCATACTAATGTTAACCTATAATTTTTTATATGAATCTCATTTATATAATTAATATTTAAACCTTATTTCAATATTCATCTCTCATATGACATAAAGTATAAATTTTGAATCTTATTCAAAATAAACTTTATATTATTATGTATCTATATGCATATACAATTTTCTCCCCTATTAATTTGAACATTTCAAATTAAACAAAATGTTTGATTCATATACAAACCCTTAATGAGTTAGCAAGGGGACCTTATGGACCTATAGTTAGAAGCTCAAATGATATGAAATTAATCAATTAAACTTTTTAATTAGGTTAATCAACATTCCTGAACTATAAGTCACTCCACTAAAGATTTACAGTTGCACTCTTCGCACTAAAGATATATTTTTGTATTCATAGAATTAATTAATCAACAATAAGTCGATCCTTCACAAATTACTCATAACTACAGTTGGATCAAATTATCGTTTTACCCCTGTAGTTATGATAACTTGTAGAAATACAAGTTATTATAGTCACTATTTGAATTAATTAGAGTAACTTTAGGACTAAACGCAAGATTTTGGCAGTGAATTATGTAATATTATTACCATGCGTTGACACCATTTACAAAAGAAAATACCTGAAAAATATATGAGTTTTTATGTTCTTCATGCAAGATTAAGAAGAAAAAAGGCACAAATAACCCAAGCACAGAAAGGAAGCTACTGCGAGAACAAAAGTGGAAACCCATGCGTCGAGACCATGCATTAAGAAGAAAAAGTAGATACATACGCCTGGGCAAAAGTTGTCATGTCAATATGGAAAAGGATTACACGTTATCAGATCATGGCATAACCAATGGGCCGACGATGTGAAAAGTCTGCGCAGCAGGGCATGGAATTTAATGCAAAGGTGTCAGGTCATCATGAGTTCACCTTTTCGACGCCTATAAATAGCCCAAAGCTTCTCCATTTAGAGGAGAAGAGAAATGAGTTCAAGAGGTGCAAGCTTTGTACAAATTCTCCCTCACCATAACCAACCTCCATTTCAAGCTCTTCTATGAGAAGGATTCTGAGAATTTTCAGAGTCGTCTCCTAGTGAGTGAGAACCTTCACCCTATGAAATTTATTTATCAGCTAGCAACCATCTCAAGCCTCCATGAAGCAAGACATTGCCAGTGGCGGCTTGATGTCTTCCAATATTGTTCTATCTCCATTTCCCTTTTTCTTACTTATGTTTTGTTAATGATATTTGAGAGAATGATTTATTTTCTTAATATAAGTTTGATTGACGATTATCTTCCATTTATTTCCATATTAAATACTTTACACCATGTTGTTTGAATGTTAAATGAGTTAGATTTTAGAAGCTAGTTTTTCTTAAGCAATACTAAGCATGTTACATCTTGATTAATGCATATTATTAGCTTGCATAACTTTATCTGACAAATAAATTTAACAAGCACGACTATCTAGCTTGAGAGAGTAGATGGTTGATCTTTAGCATTTGTCAAGACTAGATGAGGTTCAGAGATGTAGTTCATCTTTTGCCAACGCAAACTTACCATGCGTCTTAGAGATAAGATTAATGTGGCGTCGAAACATCGAGAGATGAATTCACAAACCCAAAGTTTGTAGGTATGTAAATATACTTAGATATGCTTAAGTAACAACTAGCTCCTGCATTAACTTTATTGTTATCGCATGGTTCCACCGTCGTTCTCAACGCATGCTATTTAACACTAAATGACATTTGACTAACCTTCGCCGCGTCCACCTCATTGTTAATTGTAGGAAATTTTATTCATTCTTTATGTATAGTTTTAGGTACATTCAACTCCTGCACATAATACATATATAGTCATCGCATAGTCTTGTATCTATTCTCAACACCTAGTTATTACAAATCTCTGCGTTCAACCCTAGACTCACCAGGAAACCTATAGAAGCTTATACTTGGGCTTTTATAGGAAAACTTCCTTATTAATGATCATACTTGAATAATTCTCGACGCATCTTTGTATGAAAATTATAATATCTAATATACTTTATGTGCAACAAGTTATGAACCCAACAAGTTATATTTAACTCCTTAGGTATCATTGATCCCTCTAATAAACAAACTATTTATAGTTCAACTATAAACCAACCCCTCTCGGACCAGTGAGAGGGTGAGATCTCATTGTTCAATACCTGGAATCAACCCTTAAGGGGGTAATTTATCTACTTACCTTAAACATGAGAAGGAGTGAATTCCATCATGTAAAGATATGTTCCCAGCTCTCTAATTGGACAAATCCCCAAAATGATAGGCTAATTGAGTCAGCGATCTAGCCACTCTCACCCATACAGATCAAAGGATTGCCCTTACAGGCAGGAGCTCATAACTCACTCAGGATTTAGGTCGAGTTACTTGTTGTCATCCTATGAAATGTTAATTTCTACCATTTACGGCATTTCAAAGAGTAATTAAACATTTCGTGATCCAGTCTCGTACAAACTCTTTACATAGGATACCCTCACTAACATGTCTCCACATGAACGATTAAGATCAAATCATTTGAAACACTTTACAACTTTTTGTCACAATTACAAAGTGGGTTGTATCTGTAATGTTACCAGAATAAGGTACCCAACATCATTCCTATACTACAGACCTTATGATTATTACTTAAACATGATCCAATCTTATATGTCAACGACATACATGCTTAAGTTTACATCTAATAATCATGGAATCTTAGTTTATTGGATTGAGTTAATGCATAAGATAAATAAAATAACTTCTTATTTTATTCAATAAATAAAATATATTTACAATTTATAAAATTACAAGGTCCTAGAGATTTACGGCACACCAGTCCCAACAATGCTGAAATTAGGTTTTGAACAATGGGTATCTCCCTCTCATTTGCCCGAGAGGAATTCTGTTTATGGTAGGACCATAAATAAGTTGTTCATTAAAGGATTAGAGGGACTTAAGGAGTACAAGGTAATTACATGTGTAAAACAATAATTTGACCCACCTATGGTTACGAGCAATTCGTGAAGGATCGCCTTACTTGTAATGGTTATATCCATGGACACAGAAATATTCTATAGTGCGAAGAGTGCAACTATGAGATTTTGGTGAAGTGACCCACAGTTAATGAATGTTAATTAATTTAGTTAAAGAGTTTAACTAATTTGATAAGTAACGTTCGAGGATTTGCATTTAACAACCTTATTGACGAACAAGATCTTTAGATCTCAAACTCAAACACTCCAAATCAAGATGATCTCAGCCCTTAAGAATGGCTAGACGACGGATTACTTAGACGATCGGCTAAACCATGGATCGAACAAAACTTCATGCTCTCATCGATCCTTGATCTTTGAACCACTCCACAAACAAGATCGATCAAGTCAAGCTTGAATGATTCTAGACATGCAACCTAAATACCATAGAATTGCAAAAGAAACATAGCACAAGGCTAAAAGAAAGCTCTAAGGCTTTTTTTCTACATTTTCCAAGTCTCTTCCATGTCTCCTTTTTGAACAGTTATATGGGATTATATAGGCCTCAAAATCTAACCCTAGACATTCTATGAGGCATTCAAAGATTTGTAACACTCATAATTAATGACCATTATAAGCCATGATCAAATTGTAACATAAAATCACATAAAATGACTCAAAACTGAAATATATATTTAATAAATACCATAAATCCGAGGTTAATATTTTTCATCCATATTCCATGCATTTGTAACCATCCAAGAGTAAATGACATCCTATTTGAAGTAGCTTAAAGTCTTTGTTCATTAAATGAAGCTTGATTCTTCATAAATTCCACTTGACTTCACATAAATTTTCTTCTTTGGTTAGTGTAAACTTGAACAGCATGTATGGCTCATTCTTGAGGTTCATATTGCATGTTTAAGGTTTCTCCATTCATATCATAATTAACCTCGAATCATTGAAGTTTCTAATCTGTAGGTCTATTAGCTCCTTCTGCTAGCTCAATAAGGGTAAAACAAGGATTAATGAGTTTTGGAAGAATTTGAATTGTTCAAATTAATTAAGGGAATGTGCATTAATTGTATAAGATACAATGAATATAATGTATAAAGATACATTATAATATACATTATAATATAAAGCTAATTTTGAATAAGATTCAAATAATAAATTAATATGAATAAGATTCAGGGAATATATTTATTGTATGTGATACAATTATTATAATATGTTTATATACATTATACTTTAAAGTTGATTTTGAATGAGATTCAAAATTAAACGATACAATATGAGCGAATAATGTATTTAAATAAGATTCAAATATTAAATAATATGAATGAGATTCATATTAGAATTTAATGTGATTGAGATACACATTAAAACTATAGGTAATGGAAGGGAAATACATTTGAATATGATTCAAATATAATATTAGTTAAATATATGATATTTAACTCATTATGATTAATTATTTAAATTAATTAATAATTATTTAATTCAATTAAATTAAATTTTGATTTAAATTAAATTAAATTAAATTAAATATAACTCCCCTACCCCTGTAACTAGTTAAAAGAGAGTGAGTTGAGGGGAGTTAAGTCCCTTCTCTCAAATGCAAAGATTCTTTGCAATTTTGTTTTTGCAGTAGGAAAAAACACAATGGCTCCTACTCTCTGTCTCTCAGATATCACTCTCATATAAGGGAAAAAGTTTTCTTTGCAAGAATTATTTTTCGTTCCTTTATCTTTTAAAAGGCAGTTCTCACAAACCAAGTCCTTGCCGAAAAATAGCAGGAAAATCCTTGTGGTTCGAGATCCAAGAAGAGAAAGAGAGATGTTGTTTTGGAGAATTGTAGAAGGTTTGAAGAGTTATTTTCAAAAGTAATCCCTTGTCCTTTAATTCTCCTTTGTAAAAAGCATGTTAAATTAATTGCTTGTCTCTTCTTTGTTTTTCTATAAATTTCCAAACAAAAGTTAATTGCACAAGGCATTCGCACGCTTCCGCATGAGATTCAATCCCTTCAAGATTATCTTTCAAAAGTAGTTCAAGAACAAGCATGTTTTTCGATGAAGAGCTCGCAATATCAAATATTGTATGAATTGAATTAAAATATATAAATCGTTGTAAAAGATTCCTTGGAAGATTTCTTATCGTATTCTCTACTTCAATTTTATGTATGCTTTTTGTCCCATATATACATAATTTTGTTATTTTAGACTTTGATGAGACTATGAAATATGTTATTACGACATGTTTGAATTGACTAGAAAAAAAATTCAAAACTTCATTTTCATTTAAACATTTTTTATTTTTAAAAAAAAAAATTAAAATAAAAACACCCGTTTATTGAGATATAAGATTTTCTTAAAAGTGTTTTCATACATAAGTTTGTTTAGTTTGCTATACACTCAAAATGTTTATATTAATTAAAAAGAACTATTAAACATTATGAATTGGTTGCCTAAGTGATCACATAGGTGTTTGTCGAAGGTGATCGTCAGAGTTGGCTATCAAAGGTAGTTGTTGAAATTGGGCGTCAAAGATGGTCTTCGCTAGATTTGGTCCTTAGAGTTAGTTGTCAAAGTTGGTCCCTGACAGGTGTAGTCATTAGAAACATTGGACGGAGGGAGAGTTGATTATTTTAATTTTTGAGTTGTAAATAATTCTACTATAGCAAAATGGGGGGTTAAAATAACCTTTAACCTCCCCAATAAAAATATATTTTGCAATTTTTTACATATAATTAATACTATTATTTATATAATCAAAACCCTACAATATATTTTGACGGGCGTGGAACGTATGAGTTGAACATGCACAAAAAAATATAGGGTTGTCATCTGAGGTCTATTTACACATGTTCACAATATATATGTATATACACACACACGACCAACAATGAGCCAATCAATCCTACCAAGTAGACGCAAATAATACCTCTTTCTAAATTATGGTGGGACTGTTAAAGAGCCGTTAGTCTTTTGAATATCTGTGAAAAGTAGGTCAATAAGGATGACTCAATCATTGTCAGACAATCTCTCAATATCAAATTACTATAAAAGACAACTATTAAACACTATAAACTAATAATTTCAATTTTGTATTTAAAAAAACACTTTCACCAGTTGAGTTTTTTTTTTTTCTTCTTTTAGTATATGGTTGGTCAAGTTGGTCGTTAGAGTTAGTCCTTGAAAATGAACGACAAAGTTGATGGTTGGAGTTGGTTGATCAAGATGATCATTGGAGTTGGTCGCTAGAGGTGATCGTTGCCGAAGTTGATCATCAGAGCTTGGAAGTGGTCTTCATCAAAGTTGGTTGCCTGAGGTGAATGTTGTTGGTCGTCAAAGGTGGTTGTCACCGGAGTTGATCATTGAACATGGTCTTTGCTGGAGTTGTGGTCGAAGGTGGAGCCATTAAAGACATTAGAAGGAGGAAAAGGTGGGGTGAATTATTAAAAATAACCAACTCAAAACTATCAATATTTAAAGTAGGTGGGTCGAATATTGATTTGGTTTTTTACCAACTCACGTTTTTATTAAAAGATTTAAGATTATTATTAAAACTTTAAAGATTTTTGAAATAAAATACAAAAAATCATTTACAATATTTTCAATAATTTAACAAAAAGAAAATAGAAAAGAGGGGAAAGTTGTCGCTGCCGATTAATCGTCAACCGTATAGCAAACTTTATAGATTTAATCGTCGCCCTTCTCTGTCGCTGTGTCATTCTTCGTTAAGGTTTTGGAATCCATTAAGGGAGGCTGAGACAGAGAAACGCCATTTCTTCAGATAATGCATAATCTGCTCTCTCACTCATTCTTCTCTTCTCTTTCAGATTCCTTTTAGCAATTCTTTCTTCTTCTTCTTCTTCTTCTTCTTCTTCTTCTCCTTCTCCTTCTTATCTCCATTCCCTCTTTCTGGGCATGTTTCTCCCACAGATTTAGCCCCTTCTTCCTCCCTTTTTCGTCCCTTCAACCGGCGGCGATGCACCGGGACCGTCCTGCGCTTGGCGGCGTCGGCATCGGCGCCTCCAAGTTGGACGTCACTCCCATCGATCGGAAGCGCATCAACGACGCTCTCGATAAACAGCTCGAGCGATCCTCACCCTCCACTTCTCGCACCGTCATTAACGGCAAGGATAATAAGCCCTCTGCTCCTCAGTCCTTGTTAATGCCGAAGCCCTTGTCTGATCAGAGAGACTCTCGCTCTGCCTCTCTCTCTAAGACCAACTGCTCTGGTGGGTTCTTCTTTTCCTCTTTGTTTATGGGTTTTGTTTATTTTTCTCGATTTTTCATCTCTGGGTTACTATTTGACTTCTTGTTTGTTTCAGCTGTTTTTTCTCTCGTTTTGGCCCTTCTTTGTTTAAGTTTTAATTGGGTTTTTTTAAAGCTTTGTGGCAAGTTATGCGTATCTCTAATTTGACGTACCTTCTTGTTCTTCTTGTGTTTTCTCTTGTGTGTCGTTTGAGGAATTCAAGGATCCGATAGAGCCCTCACATGTTTAGATTGTTAAGAGTTTGATGTTCAGGTGTATTGTGTTAACTGATATCAGCATTTCTAGGCCTTGTGCCTATGGGAGGATGGTTTTGATCACTAACTTTAGCAATGGCGTATACTTCTCATGACAGCGGCAGTTATTCAATTTTATAATCATCGTTATTTTTGTGATCATCTTAAAGAGTGCCTTCCGTTTTGTAAATTTTGATTAGGTTGAGAATGATCTCTGGGCTGTATTGTTTGCATAGTTTCTAATAAAGTCATAATACAATATGCGTGTGCCTGCTGGTGTTTTCAAAATGAAAGGTGAACAGCAACAAACAATAATGTTAATGTTACATTCTTTTGTGAAATGAAGATTACTCTGGTGACTGGTCACAGGTTAATTTCACTGCCTGCTTATGGAATTAAACCTACAATACTTTGTGGAGTGATTAAATACTTTATTATAATGAATGTTGTCTGTGCTAGTTAATTCTGATTTTGATGATTGACTGATGATGAGAGGATTAGCCTAGCCTAAATGGTTATGTGAATTTTTGTGGCATAATCTCATAAATGCTGCTATATATGTTATTCAGGATGATTTTCTGTCCAAGAACCTTCTCCAACTTTTTGGTGTCTTCACCATTCTTCTCTACTATGAAACTAGTACAAATAGCATATTGCTAAGTACTCAATTGACAATAGGCATTATTGACCTGCAGAGAAAAGTTATTCAGAACTTGTGCTTTTTTTGTCTGATTGTTTTGTTTTTTAAGAGTTAGATAAAATTTGCTTTATAACTTAGTTACAATATGATTATGTGACTTATAATCTTTTGGTTTAATTGCAGAGGAATCTGAGACTGACAGTGAAGAGTCAGATGTCAGTGGATCTGATGGTGATGATACATCTTGGATTTCATGGTTTTGTAATCTGCGAGGAAACGAATTCTTTTGTGAAGTGGATGATGACTATATACAAGATGACTTTAACCTTTGTGGGCTAAGCAGCCAAGTTCCATACTATGATTATGCTCTTGATTTGATTCTGGATGTTGAGTCCTCTAATGGTATGGTTAATGCACTTTTAAGTATTCTGAGATGTCCTGCTTTGCTTTATTCTAGCATACGCATACCAAAGCAATTATTTACTAGAAAGATTTCCTTAATAAATACATAAATCTAAAAATTCCTGGTAGGTGTGCTCTATGATATATCATTGCCATTACAATAGCAATAGTATTTTTGTCTCTAGAAGATACTTTTGGCTTATCTTTTAGCTGTTATTACATTTCAAAAAGACTATTAATTTTCCAACTAGATTGCTCATGCTTGACAATACAAGGGAAGCCATCAATAGGATATTAAAAGTCATGAAAATTTTGGAATTGAAATAGCTATTCCTCCCATTCTTCTTCTTCTTCTTCTTCTTCTTCTTCTTCTTCTCTCTCTCTAATATCCATTAATGTGTGGGCAAGCTAATGTGTACTTTGAGCAATTTCATGGGACGGTCTTCTTCTCCTCTCTCTCTAATATCCATTAATGTGTGGGCAAGCTAATGTGTACTTTGAGCAATTTCATGAGACAACCGTTTGAATCTACTATATTTATTACTTAAAAAACTTCTAGAATATTAAATTCTTGGTTGGTGGCTAGGCTACCATGGTATGAATTTAGGTTAGTGACCACCATGGTTTTACCTCATTCATTCTAATCCGATTGCTGTTTTTTCCTTGCCCCAACGATCACTAGGCCAACCCATGGTCATTTGTGTATATTTTCTCTAATTATTATTAATCTCTGTCCTTTGGGCTATGGACAATATCCATTTTCTAATTTCTCCTATAAGGTATTTTATCTGTCGGTAGTCAGAAATCAATTGGAATGGGTGAAATGTGCAGGTGATATGTTTACAGAGGAACAGAATGAACTAATTGAATCTGCAGCTGAAATGCTTTACGGTCTAATTCATGCGAGATACATATTGACAAGTAAAGGCATGGCTGCTATGGTGAGAATCTTTCTTTGGGTCTTCTTATATGTATGCTGCCAGTGGTCAGAATAACCCATGGCCATTATGATTTTCACAGCTGGAAAAATTCAAGAATTATGACTTTGGGAGATGCCCTCGAGTTTACTGCTGTGGACAACCCTGTCTTCCTGTTGGTCAATCAGACATTCCTAGAGCAGGCACCGTCAAGATATACTGTCCAAGATGTGAGGATGTTTATTATCCTCGATCGAAGTTTCAAGGTAGTATCCTTAATTTTTTTCATGATCATATGTTCAACTTCTTGCATGCACGTTGTACATTTGTTAACTTTGTTTTTTTAAAACAAAAAATTTCTCATTGATATCGTAAAAAAGAATAAATGTTCAATAGATACAAACTTGAGTAGGTAGTGAAGAAGAAAAAGAAAATACAATCACAGGAAATTAGGGACAATTACTATTAAAAGAGAATAGACATGCAAAAATTATAAAGAACAAAGAGCTTTTTCAAGGACTTTGCCTGAAAAACTTCAAGCTTGCGAATGAAAGCTGAAGCTACGATAAGGGCTCCACGAAATAATTATGATAGCTTACTTCAATTCTCCCAAAGCTAATCATGAACTAACCATCAACCATCAAATATATCTTTCAAAACCAATCATATGTCAGCCTGATGTAACTTGAACAGAATACATCTCAAGACCAGATAGATTTCAGCAGGCTCCTAACTTTTTATTTTCTTTTCTTTTTCCATTTTTAAGCACTTTAAACACTGCAAGCTTAACATCTTCTTCAGTTCAGTAATATAATTGGGATGATAAGTGGGAATTCGTAAATCAAAAAATCCAAAATGGCCTTCACACTTTATGGGTACAGAAGTATCACAGATTCACACTTTCCAAATTCAATTGACGGCAATATTAGCATGGGTAATAGCACTCACTGATAACTGCAATACACCCTTAATGAGGATAACTTAAAATCATCTTGAGAAAATTAACTCCTTTAAAGTCTTTTAACTTGGTGCTTCACCGAAACCAAAAAGCCTCATGCAAATTAACGCTTTATAATCATCCTAGTGATCATGATGGTATTGTTGGGTTTATTTAAAATTTTTGATAGATGACATATCCTCATTACTTGAAAGCTTGGTTAATTTTTTTTTAAAGAAAAAAGTTTTAAATCCTCATTACCACTTGGACTGAGGGGAGCGTTATTCTTGAGAGGTTAGTTCTAACGTTTTAGTCATGTTCCGTTGGACTCAAATCACTTTTATAGGTAATGGGAACATATTACTATTTGAAAAGAAAATGTGACATGATTGAAAATGCAAATTAGAATCATATGGCGTTGGCCACATTTCTATGCTGTAAAATGACATTTATGATAAATTTATACAAATTCAAGTGAATATTCCGAAGGACAACTGTCAGTTTGTGTTTCCTCCTTTTGGTGGAGGATGTGATAGCCATCAGTCATTCGAACTGCAGATTGACTTTGACCAATAGAAATGGTAATTTCAAAGTTGTGGATTAGACATGGAAAATTACAGTCTGGTCATGTTTATTTTTATTTGAAACTGAAGTTACTCAGTTTCCCGAATTTGTATACATGAATTTTAAGCCCAGACAATTCTTGTTATTTATCACTGACTTGCATTCAAGACTATATTGTGAATGATAAGAATTTACACTAGATGAACCGCAGTATTGACAGGCTCATATTTTTGTTTACTTCATAAGTTTCTTTCTTTAACTCTATATAGACATTGATGGAGCTTATTTTGGAACTACATTTCCCCACCTCTTCCTGATGACATATGGACACCATAAGCCACAAAAAGCCATTCAGAGTTACGTTCCGAGAGTGTTTGGATTCAAGATCCACAAGCCATGAAAGCTGAAACTTCAACCATTCACTTGGGTGAGTTATATGCCATCTCTGTTTGCTGAAAACTTCTATGGGAAGGATATGCTCTGAGAAGAATTAGTTTAACAGATTCTTTTGAGAATGAATAATAAACATAAAGAAGATTCCTCCCCCTTATCTGCCTTGGAATGTTAGAATGAAGCATTCGTCTACCCCTTTGTGAATGGATTAATGGAGGTGCCAATTGTCATGGTGAGTCTTTAGAATACACACCCCCCACCCCCCCCCCCCCCCCCCCCCCCCCCCCCCCCCCCCCCC
>QLSR01000127.1:1205417-1269075 GCA_031780015.1 Citrullus colocynthis | reverse complement strand
CCCCCCCCCCCCCCCCCCCCCACCCCCCCCAACTCTTTTTGGTAGGTTAAGCATGGAGATTGTCTTGTTTAATTTGTTTCTGCATCAAACAGTTTTATTAATGACAATTCAAATATAGCTTGTCACAATACCTTGTATTTATCTTGTCTTTTGGGAGTTTGTTTGGTATAAGTGATTCATAGTGAATAGGTACAACAAGAATAGTTAGTCCTTGCGAAGTAACCATGTGAGTCAATTGTGTGTTCTTTCGGAAAAGTTCTAACCAGATAAACTATGCTTAAATGTGACGATTTTCATTTTTCTTTTTCCTAATACTATGAGTTCTCTATTTTACGTATTTTCTACTTGTGTGAAATGTTCGTGTGAGATTTAACGTGTATCATTTTGGACATCCACCTCTTTTAGTGTAACGATTGAACAACCTTCATTGCTCCAAAAATTCGATAGGAAGAAAATAAAAGCATATTTGGTCCAAATAATGATGGGATCTTATTCTAAATTTTAATCAGTTAGATTATGGCATCAAATGAAGGGTGGTGACTTTTCCTGGTTTGTTCCCTTGCTTTTTTAGATTTTGTAGTCTTGTATTTCTTGTGATTGATTATTTTGGATATGTCCAATGGCATAACATAAATTCAAATTGTGAAGGTTTTTTTCCATTTTTTTTCTTGACAGAAATTAAAGTTGCGAAGGTTGATGTTGGATTAATTTTATTATTATATTAATTTGAGGAAAAACCTTTGGAACACGATCAAAGATTCCATGAACATATGCGAATTCTCCAATATCAAGTAACGGTATCGGATAAGGACAATAATAACCTTCAATTTGTAACAATGATGGATAACATATTCTCGACCTTAATCTACTCCTTACTTGAAGGATCAAAGTACAACGAATTCGGTATATTCCTCCAACCAATACTTTTCTAAAATATAATATTTCATAAAATTACTAATTTTAGTTCAAAGCTGAAATCGGAATATTTCAATTATATATTTATGACAATGCTGACCCCAAAAAAATAATAATAATAATCAGCTTTACCATGACTCAAAATCGCACAGATTTTTCATTCAAAATACCCTTAAGTTGTTTTTTATATTTCAATGATATAATTTTATTTAATTTTTCTCTATATTTAGATATTCATTAAATGTATTATTTTAGTACTTGACTACAATAATGGATTGTTTTTTCCTTGCCCTCCGTTTGGATTCAAGAATGTTTAATAAATGATTTTAAATCTTGTAATTTGAAATTTGAGAAATGATTTTAAATTTATTATTTTGTTTGAAACGGAAAAAAAATTGAAATAAATGTGTTTAAAATTGTGTTTGTATTGTAAAAAAAAAAAATTAAAAATTTACTAATATAGGCCTTTAACTATGATATATTAATTGAAAATTAGAATATGACAAAATTAAATAAGTAATTTAATTTTTAATCTTAGAAATCCTACGAAATCCAACCATTTGTCAAAATTCATTTGAAATCTATTATGAATTAAAACCCTTTAAGATTATGAAGTTCCAAACAGGGCTGTTGTAATTTTTATATATGTATATTTTTTAATCTTGTGACAATTATGTATATTATTTCTCTAAGTTGTTGGTTTCTACATATATGCTTTTATATATTATATTGTTTGCACGATTGATTAAGTGGAAAATTAAATGTTCAACTGTGTAATTTCTGTAAGTTTTATCCTATGTGTTGAAATTTTAATTTTCAACAATTTTTTCACATAGCCTTTTCTTTATATATATATTAATCAAACATATATACCCCATATTATTTAATATATCCCACATTTATTAAAACATAACACATAGAATGAAACAAGAGTAATTATTTTAAATGACAAAACTGCTGGAAACATTTTTAACTATAGCAAAATGTCATTGTTTATTAGTGATGGACAGTAATAGACATCTATTAGCATCTATCACTCACAGATAGTAACAATTGATTATAGTTTATTATTGTTTATTAGTACATTTTGCTATATTTGTAAATAAATTGACTCATTTTGCAATATTCGAAAACAACCCATGAAACAATAATATCTACTTCATATCATTAAATCTATTCCACATTTATAAAATATAAACATGGAATGAATAAATCATACATATCTTCTGTTAGTTAATGTACTCTAAATGTATAGAATATAACGTGGAATATAACAAATAGAGAAAAGTATACAAAGATACAAATATAAGCATACACATACTCTTGTAAACTTAAGGGGGAAATGAGACTAAATTACTATTATGTGCATTGGGGTAGTTTTGTAATTACAAAAGTTAAATAAATAAATAAATGGACTATATACCGTGACGATTGGCTTTTAACTCCAACACTCTTCATTCTTTTAATATATCTATTAATAGAAAAAGTACTAGAGGTTCGACAATTGCAATTGTTTAGGAACTCCAAACCTACTCTTGTAAAATTATGAAATTTTAGTTTTATTTTTCCTTTTTTTATTATTAAAAATAACCCTAGTAAATCTATTTTTATTAATAGAGATATCGGAAGTTGTAAAACGTTACAGGAAAAGGTCAACCGTTATGGAAAATATAACCCATTTATTTTTTTATTTTTCTGGTTTCCAAATTTTAATTACAAAAACACTACAATGAGTATAATAGTAATTTAAAATAATATGGCTTCGAGTTCCTGATACTTTTTAAGATCTATGGCATTTTAAAAAATAGACTCCAAACATTCTATTCATGTAGTTAACCCAAAAACAAAAGTTTACAAACCTAGTACATACTTTCACAAGTTCAAGAATTATATATATGAAATTAAATGTTCAGAGCCTAAACCTATAACTTCAAAACCACGAGCTTAGAAAAATAATTATGATGTAGACAATAACCTTAACTCCTAGTAATCCCAAAGAGGTTTTGTAAACAAAAGCAGAGAACTCATTTCATCTATTTCAACCTTAGCTGCCAAATACGTAAATTTGAATGAAACTCAATTGATGATCAGTAGAAGCGGCCAGCAGTATAAGAAGTGAAGAAAAGGATCAGTTTCAATTAACTTCAAATAACCAATTCCTACAACATTGATATGGAGAGAATTCTAGAGGAGGAGCAATCTTTTTCCTCAAGAAATAAAGGGGTGAAAATGCGCAAATGAAGATGGCTTAACTTTCAGTCTGCTCTCTCAACCTCCTAATAGTGCTTCTCACTGTCACAGCACTAGCAGTGCTGCCAAAAGGTACCAAAAATAACATCAAAATCAAATATATTTATGGTTAATATTGCAAATTTGGTACCTATGGTTCGAAAAAGTTAAAATCCAATCCCTATGGTTTTAAAAGTTAGAATTTAGTCTTTATGGTTTGATAAAACCTCGTAAATGGTCCCTATAGTTTGATAAAATCCTCAAAAAGAGTATGTATTAACTTTTTAGGAAGGTTTTATCAAACCATAGGGACTAAATTCTAACATTCTCTCAACCTTAAGGACCAAATTTATAGTTTAACCTATATTTATTAACAAGAACAATAATAATAAAAATTAAAAAATAAATAAATAAGAAGAAAACCAAATAAAAATAAAAAGACGTAGCATTACTTGAGAGTGTAGGCACCGCCGGCTTTCACTTTACCACAATCTTTGCAGCCCCAAATTCCAACTGCCTTCCTCTTAACTGCATACTGCAATGGGGAAGCATGTAATTGGAACATGAACAAATAATTAGGAAATTAAAAACTTGGGCCAAAAAGAGAGGACAACTACTTGCCTTCCCACAGAACTCACAGAAGTATTTGCTGTGCTGACTGACTTCCATCTTTTTTATCTGTTTTCTCAGACTAGCACCATATCGGGTACCTGTTGTCAGCCAAAGTTGAGAGATGAAAAAGAAAATAGATGATATTGATGTTTATCATGCCACATTTCACAAAACATTTTAAGGTAATTTTACCACCAAAACCATCAATTAACGGTGCCTTGTTTACATATGAATAAAAAAAAAATTATCGACAAAGATTTTTGTGAACCAATTAATAATTAAGTTGTTTTTACTTCTAACTAAGTCATACGTCTTGTTATTAGTATTAATATTCATATTTGAATTAACAGATGAGAATTATTGCAGGGGAGGTATCGATTAATCCTTAAATCAATGTTGAACTCTCTGATTTACGGATCACTTCTATATTCAGTCCCAGACAGAACAATTCTTTATTAGTTTGATTTCTACAGAAGACACTTCTCACTCTTTGATCCAAATTAATTTTGTAACTTATTACTAAGTCTTTATAGGTCATCTATGACTTTCCTAAGATGAAAAGTCAGGTAAAACTACTGCATGAAAATACAGCTGACAGGAGATTAGGATAGTCTTTGTAAGAACAAAGCAATTAATTGAACATTCTTTGGATTGCCTATAGAACCTAAGGAAGAATAAGATTTAAATGGCTTCATACTGGACTAGAAGCAGAATAACGATAATGGAAAACAATAATAGAAAAACAAGCATTCTCTGCAAAACCAGTTATGTACCATACAAGATACAAAATTATAAATCATAAATCCGTATTTCAAAATATTTACCATATTTTCCAACAATGCCTGCCTTCTTGGTTCTCTTTGTCTGTGTAAAAGAAGAAAGAAATCGGCTTAAAACTTTTCACATCCAATGAATTCAAATGCAATAGTCAATTCTCACCAAAAGAATTTTCAGCATTTCATTCTCCATGCATAATGTAAGAAATCCAAGGATATTGGAGCAGGAGTGTGGGCATGTGGGGGGTAAGAAACAAACTAATTTGGATCTCAAAGTATCAAGAAATGAAGAAAGGTGTATATGAACCGTGTAACAAAGCACAAAGAAAATTTCTAAGCAACAAAGCAAGCACTACAGCTCCTGCTGATTCTTGGCAGTTTCCATAGTCCAACAATATCAATTACCCCCAAACTTCGAATACAAGCTAATTGCATCGGAAAGCACTTAGCCCATATTCCTTTTATGGAGCATGATTCATGAAATCTATCAGACAGTCACAACAATTAAAATCCTACAGATATTAACCATATTTGGAGTTCAACAAAGATGAATTCAAACCAAAATACTTGTGACTCGGGAGTCGTGATACATTTAAAAATTCCAAGACCTATTGCATTTTCTTTTCAGTAGCTACAAGCTGTGCTGTACTGCTAATGCTATGTCACCAATTCCAGTTCTTAATGGGGGGAAGATGGTAACACAAGCTCGATTTGTCAAGTTGTCTTCAATTACAAGGATATGTAACTAGAATGGTCAGTCAGAAACTAACAACGCAGTGTTCCAGTGTGCATTGAAAATTTAACAGCAAACTCGAATCATGAAAATAAGTCGTAACACGGGGCTGAACTTCATCTATTAGAAAACGAAATCACCAAAAAAATAAAAAAGAAAAAAAATCCTCAAATCCTTCAAGAAGACAATCAAGATAAAGCATGTCCAACAGAAAATACGAACAAATAAAGTGAATAATTTTCAGAGAGAATTCTTTACGGAGGAATAGAGATAGTCGACACTTTACGAGCCAATGAATCGAAGGAAGAGGAATTACCATGGCTGCTTGGCTGACTACAAGATCTCCGGAAGAAGATTTGATGAAACTGGGAAGAACTTGAACAGAGAAACCCTAGAATACAATTTTGTTTTTTTTTTTTTTTTTTTAACAATAATAAAAATCATAAAAGCCGGGTTGAAACGTAATTTAAATTAGAACTAAATAAAAATTTAGAAACGTAACAAACATCCGTTGTAGTCTAGTTGGTTAGGATACTCGGCTCTCACCCGAGAGACCCGGGTTCAAATCCCGGCAACGGAACTTGCTTTTTATTATATTTATTAATCTTTTTTCGCGAAAACTTTGGAAAGTCACATGTTGCTTTAAGATTTATACTTAATGGAGAGCACTTTTAATTTTAGGGTAGAATTTTACTCGGTTCATTAGTTTTTGGTAGAAACAAAAGTTATTTTTATTATTTTTTTTAAATAGAGAACTCCCCTTCTTGTATCGAGCACTAGTTCTATTTTGTTGTTTTTTTTATTTCTCATCAATCTCAATCTTGATTTTTTCTCCATTTGTTGTAACGGGTGTATGTGGATCTTCCTCACCCTTGTCATCGCTAGTAATGACATTGAAGATTAGGGGAACGCAAGAATCTATTTGTTTTCGTGTGGGTCTTACTTTCAACGGTTAAGTTTGTGATTTTCATGATAATGGTCACCCAATTAGGAATCACTTTAGTTTTGTTGTATTTTTTAATAGAAAAATAACTAACTATCATAAACACACAAGTTTGTGTTCGTTTCGAAAAGTTTTTTAATAGTGATTGAAACAAAATTTAACCAAAAGTGTAAATTGATACACTTATATTTAAACTTGAAGTTTAAATGATTGAAAATTAGGGTTAAAATTGACCAGTTACAAAGTTTTGAGATTTAAAATGAGGATTTTTCATGGTTATTTTTTTATTCAAATATAAATTTAAGTTATTTACATTAGACAAATTTAAGGGCAACCATAACCAATGGCAAAATAAGGCTAATTATTTTGCAATATAAGCAAAATTCTTAAATTACTACGAATATGACAATTTAAATTTTAGTATTCCAATTTTGTCCTCTTATTTGCGTGGAGATCACATGGGTAAGGGGGAGCTTGGGGGTAGGGGGATATATCATTATTTTTTTTTATTTTTTTTTTTTCTTACTTACTTACTTATCTAATATATATAATTAAAGACAAATTAAAGACAATTTTTTTTACTTTTCCTTCTTTAACTTCATATGTTTCAAAATTTTCAAATCTTTTATCAAACCAATTATCATGTCAAATTAACTCCATTTTGATTCTAAAAATTGAAAAATTAAAAAAGACATAAAATTCAATAATTTAAGATAATTAATTTAAATTTACCTACTTGAGATGTTACAAGTTTGGTGTGAATTTGGTTGTTGGGAACCAAAAATAAACTATCTTTTGTAATGATTGACCGGAGGCCACATTTGATGAATAATAGTTTCGATATGTAATAGATTATAGTCTGTCTTTGAATTTGTAATGTCACTAATATACTTATTCTTGATATACTTCTATCATGGTCCATCAGAATATTAATAACTTCTATATACTTCTATCAAAGTCTATTAATAATAATAATCAGATTGCACATATAAATTTTAGTAGAACTTATTAGTGACATACTTTTATAAAAAAATAAAAAAATAATAATAAAAAAAAACCATATACTTATAATTTTATCATTGATACTTTTATACACTGCTATCCGGATCTATTAGCATCGTGTAGGTTTTAGTTGCCTCAAATTATAAAGGTAGTCACATATAATTCAATTTGTGCGGTAAAATTGTATTTCTTATTATATAGCCCACTCAATCTACTTCAAGTTGGAGGACACTCCTTAAATTAATGCTGCGAAAATTAATAATTGATGAGAGAGAAGTGATCCAAAAGTTTGTTCTTCTTTTTTATATATATTTATCAACACTAAATTGATTGATGAGACAGAAGAGATGAAAAGGAAAATTTTTTAAATCTTAAGATATTTATTTAATATTAGTTGTAGATTAGACTAACAGACTGAAAAAGAAAGATATATCTTAATACATGCTCCAAACACTAATTAAACTATGGTAGCTTGCTCGACTCATTTCAAATCGGAGGTCAAACGACGTCTCATTTTCATTTTAGCCGGAAAGGAAGACCAAAATTTAATATAAAATTTATTTGATAAAAAGCTAATTAATCTCTAATTAAAGATCTAACAAAAGTTCTCATTTTCTAAATTTCTTTAAATTCAGCATATAAATATTTAATTACAATTGCATAAAAATGAATAAAAAATTATATGAAAATGTGAAGAAATGTTATACGGGAGACTCATGAAAAATGCATAAAAATCACTATCATACAACAAGATCAACAACTAAAGGCATACAATATAAACAAATAAAGAAAGAATTTTAATATCCAAAAATTGACTTTTTTTTTTTTTAAATGCAATAGAGGTTGGGAGATTCAAATAGAGTCATATTAGTTGCTAACACATCAATATATGTTAGTTGAGATATGTTTTATTTGGCGAAAAAAAGATCAAACTTTATCCGTCCCCTTCAACATTTTATTTTATTTTGTTGCCTACCACTGTATATTTCCACGATATTTGATCTAACTAAAAACCCAAATTTTCTGTTTGGCCACACATTTAAACTCCTCCAAATTTTAGAACTTAAAACGTTTATTTTCAATTGAAATATGTTCATGTTTAGTGAACTGCAAACAAATAGAAATTGGATGCGGTGTGTGGATAATATGATTTTTAATTAATGTTAAGATAATTGTAATAGGTGACAAATTAGACCAATTAACCCATTTAAACCCCATCCCTCTCTCTCCCAGTTCCGTTTTCAATCTCTACCACACTCATCCGCACCACTTGTTAAAAGAATTAACAAGGTAGGTAACCGGCCAAAGTTATTTTCATAACCACCCCAACGCTAATAACCCAATTGTCATATTTGATTCCTCTAACAAAAACGTTAAATATAAATATCAAATAGATACGAAACTAAAAGAAACTATTATTTTTAGTTCTCAAAATTACTGTTTTTAGAAACGTTTCTTAAACTTTAAAAATAAGAAACAATGATGATTATCAAACAAGTCTGTTTCTTAAAAAATAAGAAACCGTAATGTTATCAAATGGACTCATAGTTTAATTTTTCTTTTTAGAACTTTATAAATGTGAAATCTATCAACAATAAACTTCTATCGCTGATTGCCTAGGATATCACTAATAGACTAAATCTATTATAGTATATCAATGATAGGTTTCTATTACAAAAATATACTAATTCAACAATGATAGAAGTCTATGACTTATAGCCTTTTATCAATTACTGTATGATAATTTATTAATAAATATTTGTTTGACACGTTCCTTGAGTAAATGAACATTGGAGTAAAAGAGTTGGTTTGGATGATTGTAATTAGGATGTAATTAGACACTCAAGATCAAACTAAAAGTCCAAAATCTATAGATTCTATTAGTAGCTATCAGTACTAGGTTTTTATTATCATGACATAATAGAAATCCATCAACAATGTCACTTATATACTTATATATAGTCACTTGAAAGATTCTATCATTGATTGAAAATTGCGACTATCACTCATGTCTTTAAATGTTAGAAAATAATTCATTGAAGCCCTTTTTGAAATGTGAAAATTTTGAATTGGATAATTCTAGCGTTTAAAATTGATGACAGTAGTGATATCAGTAATATAACTTAGGCAAATATCAGTAATATCAATTTTCAACAATATTGATAATAAAACTTAGATAGATATCAGTGATAGTCATGACAGAAATTTATCAATGATAGTCACTAATAGCTGATGAAAGTTTATAAGTAATAGTCATTAACAGTTTTCTATCATGGATAACTTAATCTTACAGAGTTAATGGTTTTCTTTCAGAGTTAATAACCACTTATAAAAGTCTATCATTGATAGCCGACATAGTGAATTTAATCGATAAAGTTGAATCTCGAACCAATGCATAAGTGGAATGTCCAAAAGGTATCACTAACAACATGTAATCAGTGATAAAAGCTATCATTGATAGTGAAAAGCACCTAAAATGTGTTTTTATTGTCTTTGATTTAGGGATTTTTTTTTTATTATATTTAATGTGTTTACTAGTGGTTTTCAGGTGATAATGAAGAAAATAAGATTTAGAAGCAAAAAGAACCAAACAGAGCCAAAATCGAGCGAAAAACAAAAGAAGATGCAAGAAAATTAGAAAAACAGGGCAGTGGGGCAGAGAGCATCGCGCTGGTCCGCTGCGCTCTAGACCCAAGAGCATAAAAAATTGGGATGTCGCAGAGCGTGGCATCGCTTATGTGGGTGTCACTGCGTTTGGGCAAGGAGCGTCACAGCACTGCGGCACTGCCCTTGAGACAAGGCTTCAATGACGGATAACATTGCGACGTTGTCCAAAAGCGTCGTTGCACTCGAATTTTATAACCGACAGAGTCACTGCGCTCTCGCTAGCTTTCCTTTTTTTGTAGATTTTGCAAATTTAGAAAATATTTTGGGCGGCCACTTCTATATATTGAGGGGTTTCCATCAACCCTCAATTATCAAGAATTGGAGAATTAGAGACTTAGAGTGAGGGTTTAGTGCAAGATATCAAGATTCCATGATGTCAGAAGGTTCGAAGATCGTTGGAAGGCCAAATCCATCCTGGAAACAAGCTGGGAAAGTCGGATAACTTTTCTTCCCTTTCTTTATTCTTGGTTTATTTGTTGTATCTTGTTGTTCTAACGTTGGTTTTGTCTATGTAAGCCATGTTAGGCTAAGCTTCTCATAGTTTTAGGGGTAGAGGAATTCTTAGGTTTAAATTATTGAACACTTTGCTTCTTGAATGTTAATTTGCATTTATACTTTCTAGCATGATTGTTCTTAATGCTTTTGACTGTTTGATTGACATTTGAATGATTCTATGATTTAAATCTTGCTTGAAAAAGTATGTTTAAGTTAGATCATGTATGCTAGACGATCGTTTGAAAACACATAAAGTAGTTGGATAATGGTAGAGATTGTTGATAAAGGTTCTTAATGCTTTGCTTGATCACCTAATTTCAAGGACTTAGTAATTAGGGTTGTAAAAGAAAAAAAAACTTCTAGATCTAAGTGTTGTGTTAATTACTTCAAGAATCAACCAATTGTATCTAATGATACCTTTGATGAAATTTATTCCCTAAAACGACTCTTAGTTAATATTTTCCATATCTTGATCACCTTTATTTGTTTTCGTAGATTAGTTTAGCTTAAGTGTCATTACAATTTAGTCCCCTAAATAAAATTGGAACGATCTCTCAATACCTAAAGGAAGAATCAAACAAATTCTCCAAGGACGATACTCGGCCTTACAAGTCGTTTCAAATATATTATAACTTGACCCGTACAGTTGCGGTAACACAGAATTTACGCATCAGATAGCATATTATTCGATGGTAAAAAATGAATGATAAAAGTTATCATTGATAACATGATATTAATGAGATCATTGATGGTGTGCTATTAGTGATAGAAGTTATCACTGATAATATGTTACCAATGGTAGCTTCTATCATTGATAACCATGATGAAATCAGTGATGACGGAAGTTGGAGAAGTTTTGCATGACAATTTTTGGGGTTTTGACGTGTTTGGGCTGGTTATGGGTTATGGGCTATGAGCTATGAGCTTTTTAGTCTTTTCAAACATTTGGGTCTAAATTTGTGCTATATTTGCAATATTTTTTTTTTTTTGTAGTATAAATGCTAATACTTAAGACCTAATTGTTATTTATGCAATCAACCCTTAATTTTAATGGTTGAAGTTCAATTGTTCACAAATTACTTATTCATCTGTCTCATGTGGCCTCATGTTGCTATGAAACTTTTTAGTCTCGATATAAGCTTGTTAAACCAAAATTTAAATTTAAATTTGAAGATAACAATGCCAACTTCATTGATGAAAAAAAGGTTTTGGATTCTCAAACCTCATTTTGATATGATTTAACGTTTCGTTTATAAATAACGAAAGCTTTAATTTTTATCTTTTTTGGAAAGCATTTATCTCTCTAGTAAAAGAAGCCCTGTTTGACATTTTAAAAATGAAGTTTGCAAAAAAAAAATTATTTCATTTATTTTGGAAAATGGTGTGCATTAGTTAAAAACTAAATTTATTAATAGATATTTGTTTGATGCCTTGCCTGAGTAAATGAACGTCGGAGTAAAAGAGTTAGTTTAGAGGATTGTAATTAGGGTGTAATTAGACACTCAAGATCGAACTAAAAGTCTAAAATTTATAGATTCTATTAGTAGCTATTAGTACTAATAGGCTTTTATTATCATGACAAAATAGAAATCCATCAGCAATAGTCACCAATATACTTATATATAGTCACTTAAAAGATTCTATTATTGATTGAAAATTTTGATCATCATTCAAGTCTTTAAATGTTAGAAAAGAATTCACCGATACCCTATTTAAAATGTGAATTTTGAATTTGGTAATTCTATCGTTTAAAATTGATGATATTAGTGATATAACTTAGGTATATATAAGCGATATCAATTATCGATGATATTGGTGATAGAATTTAGGTAAATATAAGTGATAGCCCTAATAGCTTATGAAAGTCTATCAGTAATACCCATTAATAGTTTTCTATTATTGATAACTTAATCTTACAAAGTTAATGATTTTCTTTCAGAGTTAACTTATAGAAGTCTATCATTGATAACGAATTTAATTAATAAAGATGAGTCTCGAACATTGTGCAAGTGAGATGTCCAAAAGTGATCACTAACAGCATGTAATCAATGATAGAAGTTATCATTGAAGATATCATTGATAGCATATTATTTGATACCATAAATGAAGGAATTGAATCATCAGCGGAAGCGAGTAATCATCATGTGTCAATAATTTTCTTTTTGAAAACTTCATGATACAGAGAAGAGAAACGTAAGGATAAACAATTAAAACTATAAGCATGCATTCAGACGGAGTTAAGTATGTCAATACTTTACCTTTGAAGACCGTCTTCAGGGTAGGTTTTTCCTTCTGCTCATGACTCACGAACAGCAAGATGTACAGAGAACTTCTTGGTACACCACCAAAGAAGTATTCATTGCTATTCTCAAGAAGAATCAAAAGGAGTTGTGGACTCTCTTGATTTTGGTGAGGGAAGAAGAGATTAAGAGAAAAGAGATTGCTTGAGAGGACTTTTACACACAGAAAAAACTTGTTTTTTCTGCCTCTACACACCCAAACCCCCTTTCCCTTTTACGTACCTTATGAAGGAGAAGAACAACTCCCCACTACGTGCAGTGGGAGTTTATTTAATTAAATTAATTTAATAATTTAATTTAATTACAATATATTAAATCATGTCTAATATATATAATTAAATAAAATCAATTAATTAATCAAATATAAGATATTTAATTTAATTTGAATCATATTCAAATAACCTTTTCACACATAACCTATAGTTTTAATATGAATCTCATTCATATTAATTTGAACATATAGTTTTTATATGAATCTAATTCATATAATTAAAATATTTAAATCTTATTGAAATATTTATCTCTCTTATAACATAAAGTATAAATTTTAAATTTTATTCAAAAAATAACTTTATATTATAATGTATCTATATACATTATACTAATTGTATCATATACAATTATCTCCCTTTATTAATTTGAACATTTCAAATTAATCCAAAATAATTGATTCTTGTTCAAAGCCTTAATGAGCTAACAAGGGGACCTTATGGACCTATAGATTAGGAGCTCAATGATATGAGATTAACTAATTAAGCTCTTTAATTAAATTGATCAATATTCATTAACGATAAGTCACTCCACTAAAGACTTACAAATGCACTCTTCGCACTGGAGATATATTTTTGTGTCCACGAAAATAACTAATCAACAGTAAGTCGACCCTTCACAAATTACTCATAACTACAGCTAGGTTAAATTACTATTTACCCCAGTAGTTACATTTAACTCTTAAGTACCATTGATTCTTCTAATGAACAAACAATTTATAGTCCAACTATAAACTAACCCCTCTCGGGCCAATGGGAGGGTGAGACCTCTTTGTTCAAAACTAGTAAACAGCCCTTAAGGGAGCAATTTATCTACTTACCCTAAAGATGGAAATGAATAAATTCCATCTTGTGAAGATATGTTCCCAGCTCCCTATTCAGACAAATTCCCGAAATGGTAGGCATATTGAGTCGGCAATCTGGCCACTCGCACCCATACAGATCAAAAGATTGTCCTCATAGATAGGAGTTCATAACCCATTCAGGATTAAGGTCGAGTCACCTATGGTCATCCTATGAAATGTTAATTTCTTCAATTAACGGTGTTACAAAGAAAAATTAAACATTTTGCAGTCTGGTCTTATACAAACTCTTTGCATATAATACCCCACTCACATGTCTCCACATGAACGATTAGGATCAAAACGTTTGTAACACTTTACTACTCTTGTAACAATTACAAAGTGGGTCATATTCGTAGTGTTACCAGACATCCAACTTTATCTCTATAGTACAAACCTTTTGGTTATTTCTTAAACATGATCCATCCTCGTATGTCAACCACATACATGTTTATGTTACATATAATAATTATGGATCTTAGTTTATTGGATTGAGTTAATGCAAAAAAAAAAAAAAAACAAATAAAATAAACTGATAGCATGTTGTCAATGATAGCTTCTATCACTAATAACCATGATGAAATTAATGATGACAGAAGTTGCAGAAATTTTGCTAACAATTTTTGGGGGTTTGACGTGTTTGGGTTGGTTATGGGCTATGGGTTTTTAGTCCTTTCAAACATTTGGGTATAAATTTGTGCTATATTTGCAATATTTTTTTCCTTTGTACTATAAATGCTAATATTTAAGACCTAGTTGTTATATATGCAACCAACCCTTAATTTTAATGGTTTAAAGTTCAATTGTTCACAAGTTACTAATTTGTGTTTCTCATGTGACCTCGTGTCACTATGAAAATTCTTAATCTCGATATAAATTTGTTACACCAAAATTTAAATTTGAAACATAATGGATAAAAATTTTAACTTGAAGATGACAATGTCTACTTCATCAACGAAAAAAAGTTTTTGGATTCTCAAACCTCATTTTGATATGATTCAACATTTCAGAGGTGTTTTGGGTGATGAGATGAGTTGTGTATAAATTCAACTCATTGTTTGAGAGGCCAATTTCGTATGTCACTGATAGTTTATATCATGTCCATCAACAGTGCACTCAACCCTCATCATCATCGACCACCTCTGATAACAAACTTCAACAACCACCTCCAACGACCAACTCCGTGCAACCACCTCAACAGCCAACTCCGACAACCACCAAGCGTGCCCAACTCCGGCAACATTCAACCACCACTATTGATAACCAACTCCAACGACCTACGATGGCGACCACTCCACCAACTCCAACGACCACTATTTTAAGTTATGACTACTACAAATTTGAGCTTTGTTGATACTCGAGTTTTTTTGTTTTGTTGGCACTCTTAACATAAAACCATTAATAAAAGCTTAATTTAAAGCTTAAAGATAACTATTAATTTAAAAATATATATAAAACATTAATAAATGTTTATATTTAAGTTGACGAACAAATTGACAATAAAAATACCTTTATTGATACAAAAGTACTTAAGTTCCGTCAAAACATTGAATTCTTGATTTTTTTATTAGTTCATAGTATTTTATAGTCATTCTTTATAATAATTTAACATTAATAAAATCACTTTTATTATGTAAGAGATCAAACAATTTGTGTGTAAAAACATTTGAGAAAAAATTGTCACATGAGTGTTTTTATTTTAAAAAGTTTTTATCAAAAGTGTTCTTTATAAATTAAAAAATAAAAACTTAACTAGAAACGTCACAGGCACAAATTTGTAGAATGATTGCTTAAAAAATGCATGATCCAAAAATAAACCCTAAATCTCATCTCCTAAAACTCCCAACAATACATGTGTGCTTAAAAAAACAATAAAACAAAGTGCAATCTATGTAAAATTATGGAATAAAAAAGTTTCTAAACAAAAATAATAATCATAAAATTAAATTACTTATGTAGAAAATAAAAATAAAAATAAAAAGTACAGCAGATATCCCTGACATTGAACTCAACATCCCAAACATTCACTATGAACTGTACGGACATCATCAGATATCATATCTCAACTCAAGTCTCAAACAACCCTTCATTTACAAATAAAGAAAACTTTATTTTCATCAAAAGCATTAATCCCTCTAGTAAAAGAAACCCACTTTGACATTTAAATGAAGTTTGGGCAAAAAAGAATAAAAAATTGTTTCCATTTATTTTGGAAAATGGTGTGCATTAGTTAAAAACTAAACTATTGATATTGAAATTATATATATATATTTCCATTATCCTCTTCGCAAAGGTCGAAAATTAGAAACAAAAAAAAGTAGAAAAAAAAATCAACAAAAAGTGAAAAAAAAAAAGGTACAAATATAGTTGTTTTTAATTATATATGGGTGTTAGTGTACTTGACTTATTTTTTTCCTCTCCTCTCTTGCAATGTCCCTCCCTAAAATGTTAAAAATTACACCCAAAAGAAAGATGAAAAGCCAAAAGGTAAAAAAATAAATAAATAAATAAATAAATAATTAAAGGTGAGGGTATGGTAGGTATTTATTAGAAAATGAAAGGCAAAATGTGAAGTAAAGATTCTTCCCTCATAACACTATAACTGTCATGTTTAGTTCATTAAGTAAATATTAGTATTAGATTATAAGTAGTATTATTATTATCAATTAGACCATTGATAAATAAAATATCATACCGAATTGTCATGTTTAGTTCATTAAGTCAATATTCACTATTTTTTTCTGGAAAATGTTAAATAAAGACCCATATAGTCCCAAACAACTCAGTCTACTACCTGCTGGGTTTTGTCATTTTTGGGTAGTAACTACCTTTATTGAAATTAATCCACAAGAAGCACATGTGTGCAATACAGCAATGATGAAAATCTTTTTCTTGGATTGTGTTTTTGGAGCCATTTTTTTCAAAAGCCCAATCCTCTTATTAATTTACCAATAATACTAAAGGAAAAGAAGGGGACAAGAACATATACAAAGGAACTCTGTTAACCTTTCTTTTCATAGCAGCTTTTGCAAATTCTCAAAAGTAAAACTAAACTTGTATGTTAATTTTCCAAGATTCTGTAGTTTGTTTTGGGGTTAGTTATCCAAATGAAACTATAGTTCCTTCGCTGTACATTGAGCAGGTGTGAAGAACAAGGAATTTACACAGAATATTTGAATGGCTGCTTCAAAAAAACTTAAGCACTCCAAAAAAGACAGAGCAAACAGTGGCATTTACCCCATCAAATGGATCCATAACAAATGAAATGCAAGTTAGCGATGCTTACCACGGTACTGCTGTATCGTTGCAAGTCCACAAAAATCTGCATTACAACACACAAAAATGACAGATTTTCAGGGTTGGTTGCAGGTGGTAGAATAACAAAGCTGATTAAAGGAATGCTAAATGATCAAAAGTGTTTCTTCATAGAATTTTAAACAAGTTATGCACCAACCTTCCACAAGGCAAGTTTTGAATTTCTTGGTGTAAACATGAAAAAAAGGCAAAAAAGATACTAGAATTGAGTTAGTGAAAGTTGGGAGGATATTTATGTAGGAAACTACTCCCACATGCTAAGCTAGTTGGTGGTTATATTTGGCAGGTGAGACACAGGAAATGCATGTCCATGAACTAGACAGATTGCCTTTTACATACCCCAATAGTTAATGTTCTTGAGTCATCAATTTCCTTCAAACTAGCTAAAAACTAAAACCAGTTAAAAATAGGTAAAGTGATGTCAAAAAAGGATTTACCAACATTTATTTCTTAGATATAAAGAGCTCAAAGGTAAAAAAAACTAATAACTCTCAAGTAAAAGTAGGTAAAATGATTGGTAAGCAAATTTATTAAGAATGAAGACATACCAGTGCCCAAAAGTACTCCTGTCCATTAACTATCTTCTTGCCAATAAAACTTCCAAAAGGGCATCGAATTTCAAAACCAAGAATGAGAGAATCAAGTTCCACACTCGGTTAAGTGCATTTTCACTCCTTGTCTGCCAAGCCAAAATTCTCATTCATGCAGGACTCCTTTGATTGGTATATTATCTTTTGGAATATCTTTTTAAGCTTTTCATGTTGAAGTACAGCTTCCAAAATTCTGTCATCTAGATCTGTGGATGATACTTTGACTTCATTACTGTTCTGTTCAGAAGAAAAAACTAACTGAGACAATCGATCTTTTTCCACTTGACGACTGTATTTCTCTTCTTCCCTTGTCCCAGAGGTAATGAGATGATAGACATAAACAACCTTCTTCTGCCCGAGTCTATACGCTCGGCATATGGCTTGCCTTTCCACCGAGGGATTCCATACAACATCAAG
Source organism: Citrullus colocynthis (assembly GCA_031780015.1). Taxonomy (NCBI): domain Eukaryota; kingdom Viridiplantae; phylum Streptophyta; class Magnoliopsida; order Cucurbitales; family Cucurbitaceae; genus Citrullus; species Citrullus colocynthis. The sequence continues at coordinate 1,250,970 of QLSR01000127.1, read as the reverse complement.
TAAAACTACCCTTGAAGCCCCAATAAGGTTTATACCTTCCGAGCAAGCCTTTGTAGATGCAAGCAATACCCTAACTTCACTTGTTGGATCATTAAAGGTATTTATTAATGCTTGTCGTTTCTTTATCTCACGTTTTCCATCCATATGAAACAACTCTGTCCCTTCAGTCCATTTAAAATGAAACTTAAGATGCTCTTCTATAAAGGACAATGGTTCAATATATTGGCTGAAAACCAAAACTTTTTCATTCAAAGCTTCACTGAGACGTATAATTTCCAGGAGAAACTGTAGTTTCACTCCAAGTTCAGGATTCAATCTAAACCTCTCTAACATATCCTTGTCAACCTCACAGTCTCCTTTATCACATTTCAGTATCAAAGAAGGGTGTACGGAGATCAAGGACTCAACATATTCCACTTCAAAAGAATGCTTCCTTGCTTGAATTCTCTCAAGAAAACTCTTCTGCAGTTCTGCTGGCCATAATATAACTGTAGATTTCCTCAACCCTGGAAGTTTCTCCTGTAGTATGCTGCCCCTATACACATGCACAAATGGATTGATCAAGGCTCTGATTTCTTTCAATTCAGCACTTTCCAGTTCAGAAGTTCTGCCAATGGAACTAATCAAAAGGTCCCACTTTCCTCTTGAGATATTTTTTGGTCGTCCACGCTTCTTATCCATGCATTCATCGCCTCCAGAATTACTTTCATCTGCAAAGTTTGGCCTCACCAACCGAAGTGTATTGTAAAATTCAGTAAAATTGTTCTGGAATGGAGTTCCAGAGAGGATAATGCGCCTTTCTGTTTTAATTCTAGACAAAGCCATCCAAATAAGACTATCATCATTGCGTGGAATGTGCCCTTCATCAAAGACCACAAGATCAGGGAGCTCCAAAAGGACATTCCTTACTTTATCACATTTAGAATTCTTCCGAACTCCAGCTAATCTTTCAAACAATCTGTAACTAACTCCCAAGATGCTTTTCTCCTTTTTCCAGGAAAACAGTTTTACAAGCCGTATGTTGTCCACATTTTGTCCTGATGGAGAAGCTCGCATCAAGAACTTAAGGGCTGAAATATTCTCCTCGAAAGAGAAATCTCGCTTATTCAGGTTATGAAAGGGAATGCCAACATTCCACTTCAAAAACTCCTCTTCCCAGGTAAGGAGCATGCTGCTAGGTGCAATAATCATTGGACGGCATGTTGGATTTAATTCCATGTATGTCTGAAGAAAATTAATTGTTAGACGAGTTTTTCCTGTTCCAGGAGCATGTGATACAATGCATCCACTCCCATTGTTTAAGCTGTTTTTATCTCTCAACTCATCAAGATAAATTCCTCCGGCTATATTTTTCCAAATAAATTCAAAGCCTTCACGCTGGTGTGGGTACATGCTATTCCTTATACCAGGAATGATATCCCACACTGTGCGTCCAAAATGAGATCGTGAATCAGATCCATCACGGTGGTCACAATCAAAATCCTCTTGAAGGTTATCATATTTAACGTTCTCAAATGAGCCAGATTCCCTCTTCTGTGACTTTCCATGTGGATTTGTATCCTGAAAGAGATCAATATGCTTAACTCCTGTAATGTGCAGTCAACTCACATACTATCGACAGAACAGTACATTATCTCACATCAATTAATAATTTAAAAAAAAAAAAAACTAAACAGATTAAATAGAAAAGAAAAGACGATGTATCGATACGAATGCAAAATTATTTTTCTAATGTGGTGAATGAAGCAAACACATCTATGATGTCATTTGACCAGGAAAAATCAGATCCAACATCCATCAAAAATCAAGGAATTAAAAGAAAAATTGTCGATGCCTACTAATTCACTAGCATTCACAAAGACATTAACGTTAATTTAATCAAATATGCTATGAAAGTAACTGTTAATTATGTACATTATACATCTTGTTTCTTAATAAACAAAAATAAAATTAAAATACACTGTTGATTAACTACAGCTCGAAACAATAACCTTTTGATTAAAAAAACACCAGCTGTCCATAAAATAGATAATGAACATGAAAAGGACTTCGTGTCAGCTACGTTATAATAATGTATGCATCATAAATTGCAACAGACGGTTGCAATAGGTGGAACAGTATCAGGTAATCACTTTATTCTAGCAGATTGCTCCTAATGATTTCTGATGTAGGAACTAAAATATTATACTTAAGATAACAAATAGGCAACCTCTTCTTCTGTTAAAAAAGGAATAAGGAAATCATTTTTATATATAGCATAGAATTCCTTCCCACTGAAAATGAAGGTGCAGTTACTCAACCCATCTTAATAGCCAGTTTAGTAAAATAAAAAATAGAAAGGAAATTCTGATAACTACATTAGGTTTGCTACCCAGCCATTTATTGATTACTCAGAAAAGCATAGACTTGAGAAGGGAAATAAAAAGTTAAAGACTCACAAAAGAATATAAGTGATACACAGAAAAAACATACTTCTCAGAAGAACTACGTACATAAATAAACAGAGAGGTAGATGACTCACAAAAGAAGGTACAATATCTCTGATTTCCAATTGGACATATGAACAGCATCTGCATCTAAGTCCAATTTGTTCATCAAGTATGAGCTGATGATCACCGCGAAGACACAGATCTACTTGCTCAAGCTTTGAAGGAAAAGCATCTTCATGTTCAACCTGCAAATTAATATGAATCACTAACTTCACAACTTTTAATTAACGCATGGTGGATACATATAACCATTTGTAACAGAAATTTGGAAAATGGTAGTTGAGTAGTGTAAATAAAGTGATATTGATTCCTGAAATAGAGCAAACGAGGGAGGAATATCTGTATAGCATCCCAACCTATTTGTGCAACTATATTAATGCATTTTAATGGCCTTTTGTACTATATCACAAATCAGATTTACTGTTACATTCATTTCTACATGATTTTGAGAAGGCAGGCCTATCTTGAGCTGAAAGAATATGTAATCTCTAGAAGGCGGCTAATTGAGAAATCCAGGGAAAAAAAAACAAATAAGAATTATGTCAAATCCTTTCAAGGAGTGTTCCAATGCTTTGGTTCGTGAGCAAACGTAAGAATAGTCATAGAAATTTTTAATATCTGGGAACACGTCTTATTATAAAGCTCCTATATGTCTTGCTGATTCCAGAGGGAAATCTAACAAACAGACAATTCATTACTGAAAGAACCTCAGATCTAAAATAGCTGAAAATTTTAGAACAACTTGACAACTTCAGATAATACAGACCTTTTCAATCAACATAAATGATGAAAATAGTGACACATGTAATTTTCAAACAAACAATATAACAATATGGAGCGCCAAAGACATGTGATCTCATGACAGTAAATAATAACACATAACAAGCTTTAATCCATTCCAACATAATGAACCTACTGTATTAGAATCCACCAGCCCGATCTCACTGGATCTGAGAGCAAAGTCAAGCTCTGCCCAGAGTTTATCCAATTCTTTTTCTTCCTCTGACTTCTCTGGAAGAGGTGGTTCCATCAATCCAAACTTCAAAGGAAGAGGCATATGGGAGACTTGACTTGTAGGAGGATCTAACTCATCTGAAGGCAGTTCTTTGTCCGCAATTATGGAATCTATAAGAATATTGAAAACATCAATACCTCTTGGAGTACTGCGGCCTTTTGTTTTAATAACATCATGAAACTCATGGCCATTCTTTGGACGAACCTTCTGAAAATCTTCACTCTGGTAGTGTTTATTAGTTTCAGGTGAACTTTTACTATTCCAAAGTTTACTCCCCACATGAAAACTCTCAACCTTGTTTGTATCATCATCCTTTTTTTCCGATGAGAAATCATCATCACTTTGATTGTTGAACTGAGTTCTCTTTTTACTACTACTCCAGGCCCATGGCTTGTAAACTTCATCATCAGTAGTACTATAACTATCACAAGAATCTCCACTGTCATGCCTTGATGAAGAATCTAATTCTTTCTCATCACACTGAAACTCTGACCCTTCCTCGTCAATACAGAGTGGCTGACTGACAGTTCCAAGATCAGTATTTATTTTCCTGACCCTAAAACCAAAGCGTGAACGAGTTCTTCGTGCAATACAGTTAACTTGTTCACCAACCTTAACATTTTTGTTATTTCCGTCCTTGTCAAAATCAACCAATATGTCTAAGCCATACGCTTTCCTCCTCCTTAGTCCACCTTCAATCAAATTTCCACCCTTCCTTCTTTCCTTCCTCTCCCTTTTATTTCTTACTTCTGCACAGTAACTTCCATTACTTTTCCCATCTTCTGAACTAGAGGACTCTGAAATTGCCCCGTCTGATTCTTCTAATTCGTAATTTCTATCACTGGAGTCATCAAACTCCTCTTCACTTGATGATGCTCCCAATTCAGAGGAATCATCTACAGCTTCATCAGAACTACACGTGGGCTCAGTCTTGTATGAGCAACCACCACTCTCGCAACCATTAGAGTTCAAGCAATCACTTCCCCCAGTGCTTTTATCAGGAGATATTTCAAAAGTATCTTTACCCTTGCCAGAAGAGAGCAAGCCACTACTATCGTCCTCATTGTCCAAATCAAAGCTAACAAAAACCCCATCCTTGGAGGCAGCAGCAGTAGCAGACCTAGAAATTGAACACATGGAATTTACAGAATCAAAACCAAAACCCTCCTCATCATCTGACAAAATCACTTCATGTTCTAAATCAATTAAATCAATATTCCCTTTCTGAAACCCCTTCGTACTACATTTTTTCACATTCTTTAGCCCCGAACTCTCAGAACCTACAAATGTGACCGAATCCCCACCTTCTCTACCAAATGCTACCGCATCAATCTCCTCTAAACTATCTCCCTCACTATCATCATATAAACGAACAGGATTCACCTCCATTGTACGATTAACACTAGAATGTTCAAAATCATTAACCCTCTTACCGCTCGAAGCCTGACCTCGAACATTGTCACTGGAGGAATCCGTCCTGCTCTTCTTCCTCCTCTTCTTCCTCTGCTCCAAATCCTCCATTCCGGCCATTGCTCGCCTCAGCCTGGTTCTCTTCGACACCGGCAAACTATAGTCCACCATCTTCACACTAAGTTCGAATTAAACTATAAAAAAAAAAAAGTCACAGAGAGATCAAAGAAACAGAATGTGTATGGAATGAAACACAGCAAATGTGAAGCAAATCACAAGAAAAATGATTGGCACTGTTCATAAACATTAAGAAGCGGGAAGGCAGAGTCTGAGTAAGATAGAGAAAAAGCAAAGGAGAGAGAAGGGCGCGAAGAGAAAGCATGCAGAGGGAAGAGGAATCGACGATTTTTGGACTTATAGCAAATTGCGTAACATTTGTTTACATTCGCTACTAATTTAAAGCACGATTTTCCATATATATATATATATATATATTCTCTCTCCAAATACATACATTAATACTTTGAGCTTTTTTTTTGGGCTTTTTTATCATTCTTATTTAATTTAATTCTCTTGTCAAAGCCACCTCAATAAGGAAGGGATGACAATCAATTAGGTATTAGTAATTGTCAATCACGTCAAATTGCAAAATCCACTCGTTATAATTATATCTTTAAATTATTTTTAACGGTAAGAATTAAGCCCTCCGACTTATATAAGTATTAAAACTCTACCATCAAACTTTAATTGTATAAATTTGAGGGTCTAATTTTAACAAAAGTTTGAAGGCCTAATTTTTACTGTTAAAAATTTTGAAGGTATAATTGCAACTACCATAGGTGTGGTTTCGCAATTTGCCTTTACTTTTACCATTAAAGTTAGAGATTTGAATTTTTCTATCTAATATATTGTTGAGCCTAAAAAGTAAGGTTTATGATCATCTTTATTTAAATGGTGATTAGGAGGATGGTTTTTTTTTCTTTTAAATAATTATGTTTTTTTAGTAATACACTGCAATTAAGCCGCGATTGTACAAAAATATCACTGACCTCTTACAACCTTGCATGAACTTTTTTGGTAGTTTTCTTTCGTTTCCGAGAGGTTGAGGGATTGGGTAGTTTCACTCACTCGGGAGAAGAAGAATTTAGCAACGGAGAATAAAGGTAGAGATTTGAACATGTAACATCCATGCATACATATAAGCTCAAGAACATATAAGTGACTAAAGAGTAGGTGGAGATTTAAATATTTGACTTCATAAGTGAAAGATATATGTATTAACTAACCTTTTTTTTAAAGATTGCATGCTCATTCAAATGATTTTATTGTTTTTCTAGTAACAATTTTTTAAAAAACTATTTTCATGTTTGTCTTTTAAGTTACAAGTTTGATTTATGATTTGTAATTATTTTTTTTGTTGTTAACTCTTTTAGTCTACTGTTTCTATTTTTATCTTTAAAGACTACATGCTGAAATAGTTTTGTATTTGATCGCGTGCGTCTTAAATTGATTAAGTCAATACTATAATTTTGTCTTTTGTTTCGAAACTACCTTTGAAGCATAAATTTTAAAAAATTAAAGATAATGTGATAGTGACCTAAAAATTGAACAACCCAACTTTTCATTCTAGGTAATCACTACACAATCCTAGATCTTGATTCCTTCAAAATTTTAAACGATTTCTACCCTATAGTTTTGATTTGAAAGTTGATGAGTGATATTGTAATCTTTGAAATTATAATCTATCTAAATTAAAATTTTGTATTTCTTCTGATGAAACTTATCATCTTAATTAATTGGGTTTTTAAAAATTTTAAAATATATTAAAGATTACAGATTTTTAGGAGGAAATTTAAAAAACAAATAGCTTGATAAACGATATCCATGGTATTTAAGTTTCAAATATTTTAAAAGATAACAAAGAGAAAATGAAATATAGGTATTTAACGGACAGAGAGAGATAAACGAGAAATAAATAAGAATATCTAAACTGCCTTATTTAAAACTAAAAAATCCCAGTTGTTGAGGTGGAAATTCCCCAATATAGTATTTTAAATAATAATAAATAATAAACCGAATATTTCTATTTTTAGAGTGAATAAAAATTACTACAAATTTTATTCTGTTTCCGAGCAAGGGCCCATCCGGTTCAGAAAGTTGTATATATATTTTATATATAAACATACGTGACTTTGATTTTAGATAATTGTACTCTAAACTTTCAATTGTAAAAATGGAACTCTTAAATCTATACAAGTGTTAAAATTGAACCTCGAACTTACAATAGTCGTAGAAACTTGTCCCCCAAATGATAAAAGTTCAACCCTCAAACTCATACGATTGTTATGATTTTTACAATTATGTAAGTTTGAGAGTCTAATTTTAGCATTTGTATAAGTTTGGAGCTCAACTTTTACAATTAAGAGTTTGAAGATATAATTGCTAACTACCATCATATTTTACTCCAAACTCAACTTAGTTTATTAGATAAGATGGTCGTTCCGTCTCAATGATATAATGACTTGATTTTGTACTACACTGTTGAATTAAAACAATAGTAATAATTTTTATGTTAAAATACTATTTTGATTTATTTTTGTGCTTTGGAAGTTTTGAATTTTAGTCCTATGTAGGGTTAGTAAAGCTTAAATTTAGTCCTACCGCTACTTTAGTGTTTATTTTTCCAAAAATATTTTATAATCTATTAATATTGTCACGGTACATTTTAGAAACATATTCACATACTATATTATATTTATTTACATGAAAATTATTATTTATTTAACCAATTTTGACAAAGATAAATTTTGAAATACTTAATTTAAGTTTATTGAAAGTGTAAAGACTAAAATATGATATTTGAAAGTATGGAAACAAAAATTGAACATTTAAAGCCACAATTGGTTTTTGAAAACCAAGCCTATTTTCTTCCCAATTCTTATAATGATTTACATTTTTCTTATATATGAATTTTTAGCCCAATTCTAAAAATAAAAACAAGTTTTTAAAAGCAATTTTTGTTTAGTTTTCAAAATTTTGCGTGAATCATTATACCAGTGAAAAGCACATGACAAGAAAAAGAAATATAGCGGTGGAAGTAGTTACCAACCGAAATCAAATAAATAATGATATTTTAATTCATACTTAAAAATATATATATATAATGGAAAGGAAGAAAAGAAGAAGAGCGGCTACTTGAATGCTACCAAACAATTGTAACCAGATCTTTTATATTAATGTCTATTGGGAAAATCAAAATAATAATAATAATAGAAAAGGAAGAGGATAATTGAATGCTACCAAACAAATTCTGATAAAACCTTTTTACATTATTGTATATCCATAAAATGTCTTCATGTCTACATCATTGGCAAAAAAATTATAGATATATATATTTTTAATTTTCTTTATCTTTTAATATGAGTGAGTATTCGAGTTCCCTGGCATGAAATTAGTTATTATTTATACTTAACTATATTACATTTAATCATAAAAATTTAAGCAAATATCAATTTCATCCTCTGACTTTTAGGAGTTTTGTATTAATTTAAACCCTACACTATAATTGTATTAATTTAAACCTGAACTTCTATAAGTGTATCAATTTAAACCCCAAACTAATAATTGTAACAATTTAAAATCCTAAATTTTTATAAGTGTATTAATTTAAACCTTAAACTTTAATAATGGTATAAATTTAAGTCATTTTTTATGTTTTATTTGGATGCACTTATGAAATTTCAAAGTTTAAATTTATATATTTTTTAAAGTTTAAGGTTTTAATTGATACCATTAATAATTTGCGATTTAAATCGAAACAACCTCAAACTTCAATGTTTACATTAATACAATTATTAATTTGAGGTTTAACTTGATACAATCCCCAAAGTCTAGGGTATAAATTGATATTTGCCCTAAATTTTTTGCAAGATATTAATTTATAAGTAGATGAACGTTATAATTAAAACTAGGGGTGTTCAAAAAATCCGATGACTCTAAACAATCTGATTAACTCAACCTAATTCGTACAGTTTGGGTTAGGTTATCGATTCATTTGGATTAGGTTAGGTTAAAATCAATGAAAATTTTTATGATTTGTATTGGTTTATGAATTCACCTAAAATAATCCAAACCAACCTGAACTTGTTATTATTTTTTTTTTGTTTATAAAAAAAGTACTTTTGATTCAATTATATGTGTGTTTATATATATATATCATGATTTTTTTTTTTTTTGTTGATAATTTATTTTTCAAGGAATCCTAAAATTAATTTTTAGTACTCTAGAAAGAAAAGTTTCACAATATACATTGAAACTCAAACCGAATTGTTAATCTTAATTTAATATATAAAAATACTTAAATAAATTTTTTATACATTAATATTTTATTTATTTTTAAAACAAAAATTTTAATAAATCACCCCATAACTCGAACCACTCCAGCCATATTTATAGTTGAGTTAGACTGAATTCATTAGTTAAACCAATCTCTTGACTCTTGTTTGAAATTCTTAACATTTTTCATAACCAAGTTTTTTTTGCACTATTTACACATAAAAGTGTAATAATAATATGAAATTGAGAGATTTACCTAATCTACATTTACATGTATAATGTAAGGTAAATATAAATTAATTATTTCAAATTATTGAATTTTGTTTCCCTTTAATTTTGTTATTTTCAACCAAAATTGATATAATTGAGAAGATAATTAATTAAAATTTATTTAATAAGACATTTGAAATTTTTTAATTTAAGTTGATAAAAGATTTAGAATTTAGGGTGGAAAATGATAAGAGTTAACTGTAATTGGAATGATATATATATTTAAATAAAAAACCTAAATCACATTAAATAACATAAAATGTTAATCAAAAAAACCTAAAAAAAACAAAAATGTGTCGTTAAATAACCTAAAAATCTATATATAGATTATTAAATACAATAAAATAAATTAACAAAAAGAAAACCTAAGTTAACTCCTTCGCTAAGTTCCCCTCCAATCCCTCTAACTCTTAGTGTCTGTATGTTGGCGTGGTTGCAAAGAGTAGAACCAATAAATCTCTTATTCACTCTCTCCTGAAATCTCTTTTTCACAAGGCGTTGCACACAAGTGAAGTCGTTGACCTGCTGCATATTAGTTGCTGCCATTGTGTGGTTGCTAGAGGAAATGGTGAGTAGCTTTTTTTTTTTGAGCTTTTGTTAAACCTTTGGTTGTTTTGGAGTTTTGTGTTGGAGATTTTTTTTTTTTCATCACAGTAATTTTGTGTGTTCGGGGTAGTAAAAGTGTTTGAGTAGTGGAAGCTTTCCAAAATTACTAATCTGTTTGGTTTGGAATTAGAGTTTTTGGATTTTTTTTTTTTTTTTTTTGTTTTGTTCACGTTAGGGAGTGTGTTGGGGACAATAGAAGCTTTCCAAAGTCCTGATTAGCTTAATTGTTTAGTTATAATGTATGTGTGCTTTTCTTTTTCTTAAATGTTTTTGGAACACTCCACATCCAAATTTCGAAGTATTTAATTTTAGTTGAGTGCAGTTTTGACAATTTCTAGTTATTATTTTTTTATTATTTAATTTCGTCTTGCTATTTTTACAATTTTAAAAATATTTTGTTATTTTTTCAAATGAAAATATTGGAAATTTGCTGGTCAACCCTTCAGAATTGGGTGAGGCGGATTCTGTCCCAATTGGGTTAGATCATTCGGATGGTCTAGTCCCCCCTCTAAAAAATATGCCCATCCAAAAGGTAAAAATCCAAGGGTCAGGACTTGGAAAAAGAAGGCTAGATAACTCAATGGAGTTCCCGCTGCCTTTCAAATGCCAAAATTAGATAAACGAAAGGAAGGCCCAATTGCATTAGAAATGGGCCGAGAGAAAAAAAAAAAAAAAAACAAAAATTTGAGATTGATTTGGAGACATCCAAGGAACCGATTATTATGTTTGCGGAGGCACGCCAGGAGCCATGAACACCCTGTGTTGGAATGTCCATGGTTTGGGGGAGCTTATGGGCGTTTCGAGTAGTTACCTCCACTCACATGTCTTCACATGAATGATTAGAATCAAATCGTTTGTAACACTTTACAACTCTTTGTAACAATTACAAAGTGGGTCGTATCCGTAGGGTTACCAGAATAAGGCACTAAATCTTATTCCAGTTGGGTTTTATGCCCTAAAATTCGTAGATTGTAAATGTAATTATTTAGCCGTCATTAAATCATTAATAAAGAGTTATTGATGTGTTACTTCAATAAGCGTTATTGATTGTTTTTGTTTGTTTTGTCTTAATAATCCTAAATTCAATAAACAAACATCCTAAGTTGTTTTATTAGTCTTGAACTATATATGGGAATATACAGAGATCAATGTTCAAGATACAATCTAAAAGGTCTATAGTATAGAGATAAGGTTGGGTATCTTATCTTGGTGACACTATAGATACGACCCACTTTGTATTTGATACAAATGCAGTGATCTAACGCGTTCGTGTAGGTGATATTTGAGTGGGGTTCCTATGTAATGAATTTGCATAAGACCGGACCACAAAATAGTAATCACTAGATGTAACTGAAAAGCGCTTGAAAAGTGCTTTTTATTCTCTTAAATTAAGGGAGTTTATATTAGATAATTGGGTACCTTATCTTGGTGACACTATGGATACGTCCCACTTTGTATTTGATACAAACGCAGTGATCTAACGCGTTCGTGTAGGTGACATTTGAGTGGGGTATCCTATGTAATGAGTTTGCTTAAGACCGGACCGTGAAATAGTAATCACTAGATGTAACTAAAAAGCGCTTGAAAAGTGCTTTGTATTCTATTAAATTAAGGGAGTTTATATTAGATTTCACTTATTTGCTAGTGGTTTTTAGGTCAAAATATAGAAAATTAGAATTGAAAGCCAAAAGAACCAAACCAAACCCAAATCAAGTGAAAAAGAGGAAAGAATCACCAAACTGCCAAAAACAGCGCTGCCACGACGCTTTTCCCCGAGAGTATCAGACAACCTTAGGGCAGGAGCACTAACACGGCGTTGCTACACGACACTGAGGGTAGGATTTTATGACACACAGCGCCCATATAATGTCGATCAGTGCAGCGATGCCATTGACCAGCGCTGCAGCGCCATCTTTCCTTATTTGAAAAGATCTACATTTTTTGAAAGAATTTTGGGTGACCAACTCTATAAATTGGAGGGTTGTCAACAACCCTAAATACAATCAACACACCAAGAGACACAAGAAGAAAAGAAATAAGAGAAAATACAATAGAGAGTCCCAAAGAGTGAGTTAGCTGCAAGGAAGAGAGAAAAGAGTTTGAGAAAGAGTTTTGGTGCCGTTCAAGTTCCCGACATGAAGACTAAGAACATCTTGGTTGTTCCTCCTCAATCAAGAGCTTCTTTTCAATAGAGTTTCCCTTTCTTTACACTATTTATACGCTTATATTGTTTGTAAACATGTTGCTTAAAGCTATGAATGACTAAACTCTTTAGTTTTAGGTATTGATGACTTGTTTATAAAGTTATGTTGATATTGTAGACTTTTCATGGTTTTGTTGTAATGAAAATGTTTCTCATTGTTATTTTGCTTAAATTCTTATTGAATGACCATGATTGAATGTTAGGTTAGATGTATGGTTGAGATAATTGTATGTCTAACTAGATCTATAACAATGAATTGTTGGTGATCTATCATGAAAATAGTTAGGTTAACAATGAAAGTTGCTAAAGACTACTTTTAATACCATGTAATTTGTATTAGTTTCAAGAAATTAATAATCAATCTTGCATGAGAAAATGTTGTTTTTGATAGAAAATAACTTGGATTTACGTTTCTAGACTTAAGCATATGAATTGCAATAATCCATGAACCTTAGAATGTTGCATAATGAATTAAACAAGTATTCAATACCCTAAAACTCTCTTTAACTCTTGTGTTTCTTATTTATTGCTTTCCTTTTTAGTTTTTCTAAAACCACAACTTAAGATCGAATGCTCAAATAAAATTGATTCAATTCTAGAATAGCTAAGTAACTTAAACCTTCACAATTGGATCCTCAGTGGACGATATTCGAAACTTAACCATCTTATATTATAACTTGACTCGTACAGTTGCAGTAACACGGAAATTGCGCATCAGTAACTCCGTTGACTAGTCAGGCTTCTATTTCAATAGGATAACTTAGGCAACTTAGTCTTAATCTTGAGCATATTATGAGCTCCTGTCCACGAAAGATTGTCCTTTGATTTGTATGGGTAAGAGTGGCAGTTTGTCGACTAAACATGTCACCATCTTGGGGACAAGACCGAGTGGAGAGCTGAGAACATAATTATACAAGACGGAATTCATTTATTCCCATCTTTAGGGTAAGTAGATAAGTGTTTCTTTAAGTGGTGTCTCCGAGACTTGAATAAAGGGTCCTACCCTCTCATTGGCCTCGAGAGGGGTTTCTGTTTAATGGTTGGACCATAAATAGGCTGTTCATTAGAGGAGCATTGGTATTTAAGGATTTAGAAGTAACCCAAAGGTAAAACGGTAATTTGACCCAGCTGGTGTTACGAACACTTGTGAATGACTAATTTGCTGTTATTGGTCTATATCCATGGATACATAAATATATCTGCAGTAAAAAGAGTGTAGTTGTGGGTCTTTAGTGGAGTGTACCCACAGTTAACGAATATTGATTAATGTGGTTAATGAGTTTAGCTGATTAATCTTATATCGTTGGAGCTTCTGATCTATAGGTCCATTAGGTCCCCTTCCTAGCTCGTAAAGAGTAATGAGGTATTTATTTCTTGAATGAAATTTAAAATGTTCAAATTTAAAATGTTCAAATGAGGGAAATAATATAATGTATGATCATACATTATAATATAAAGTTTAATTTGAACTTTATAATATAAATTTAATTTGGATATGATACAAAATTAATTTTTGAAAGAATTAAATATTTGAAAGAGTTCAAATATTAATATGAATTAGATTCATATTAAAACTGTAGGTTAAAATTAATGTGTATTAGAAGTATTTAAATGGTCCGTTTTGTGGGTTAATAGGTCCACATATATCACCATGAATTCGTTCAAAAAATGCAGGTGATTCAGTTCTCACTTTAGCTGGTGATGATCTAATTATTAATTTGCCTTGAGAGTAAGCATCACATAATAATTCACTAAATTGAAGAATCTTCTGGTTCTTCAATGGATGTCCATTTGAATTTTCAATGATTCTTCTCATCATTATAGATCCAAGATGACCCAACTGGTCATGTCAAATTGTAAATATATCTGGATTCATGAACTTCAGGTTTATTGTTGCATATGTTTCAATGACTCGTATATGAGTATAATATAATCCATAAGATAAAGCAGACAACTTTTCCAATATACCTTTTTTCATGTGAGACATGAGATATGATATAAAGATATTCTATCTCATTTTTTTTATCAGTCTCAATATGATAACCATTGCAACGTAGATCTATAAAACTTAATAGATTTCTCTTTGATTGACCAGAGAACAATACATTGTTAATTGTAAATTTTGTTCCTCTAGGCAAAATAATATTTGCTTTTCCAAATTCTTCAATCAGGTTTGCAAAACCTGATATTGTATTGACTTTTGCTTCCAGTATTGTCAATTTGAAAAAATATTTTCTATTTGTAAGTATTGTATATGTAGTTGCATAGTCTGCTAGACATAGATCTTCATTCCTCATTTTTGAGTCACTCAATATATAAAAATTGTCCATGATTCTTCATTTAAACAAGATAATTACAATAAGAAAAACAAAACTCGAAATACAAGGGTTAACTTAAAAAAACATGAAAGATAAATAGATAAAATAATTCTAAATATTCTTAAAATCAAAAGAAGCACTTGCTATGCCATCAATTGTGTTGATTTTCTCTTCAGGAGATTCAAAGAGGTCTGCCACATCCAAATTTGTCATATTGGATGGGTCAAATATATCATTATCCTGGTATGCAAAATTTGCTTCCACATTTTTCCCTTTTTCCTTAAGGGAAGCTTGATAGAGATCAACTAGGTGTTTTGATGTACGACAAACATGAGACTAGTACCCAATCATCCCGCATTGGAAGCATTTATGCTCACCATCTTTTGAATTTTTATTTTGTGGAGCTTTTCCTTTATGATCATCATTTCGGGTGGTTTTTTTTGAAATTTGGATGATTTGAATGACCACCATGAAAAATATAATTATTTATTCCTCTGCCACGGTCACAACCACAACCATGACCATGACCTCGACCATGATTATTAAAATTTATAGCTTTCAATTCAGATAATGGTGTTGTTCCAGTTGGTCGAGATTCATGATTCTTCATCAATAGCTCATTATTTTGTTCAGCCACGAGAAGACATGAAATTAATTATGAATATTGTTTAAAACCTTTCTCTCGATATTGCTGCTGTAGAAGCATATCCGAGGCATGAAATGTAGAAAATGTCTTCTCGAACATATTTGCATCAGTAATTTTCTCTCCGCATAACAACAAATTTGAACTGATTTTAAATAATGCAGAGTTTTAGTCACTTACTGATTTGAAATCTTGGAGCCTCAAATGCATCCATTCATAATGAGCTTTAGGAAGAATGACTGTTTTCTGATGATCATATCTCTGTTTTAAATTCTTCCACAAGATACATGGATCTTTTATTGTTAAATATTCCATCTTCAATCCCTCGTGGAGATGATGGCAAAGGAAAATCATAGCTTTTGCTTTTTCCTGAATGGATGTCGCATTTTCCTCTTTAATTGTTTCTCCCAGGTTCATGACATCTAGATGTATTTCAACATCAAGCACCCATGACAAATAATTATTTCCATTGATGTCAAGGGCTGCAAATTCTATTTTTGTAAGATTTGCCATGATAACACTATCACAAAGAATTATATTTATATTAGCAATTTAATATATACTAAGCATGCAAAACAACGTTTAATTTACTAATTATAATAAAGAGAAAATGACATACCTTCAGAACCTACCTTCAACGGGAAAACGGCAAGAGCTCGTGTTGATAACGTGTTGTAAAATTGAGGAGCAAAATGACAGACAAAGGGAGCATGAAAACCGATAAATTATAATATTAAAATAATAAAATAATAAAATAATATAAAAGTAATTAAAATAACCAAATTAAATAAAATAAACTTAAAATAAACTAAAATAAAGAAAGTGGGATTTTATGAAATTTCTCAACACCAATCTTTTCTCTTCTTTTCTCTCCAATGTGTGTATTATAATATCAACAAAAAACCTCTATTTATAGGCAATTTGACAAGTAGGTAGTGGCATTTCATGGACACTAAGGATGTGTCTTTAGAAGACACATGACTTTCAACTACTAAGCTTGGCTACATAATAGACATTTATTTACAAATATAATATTTATAATAATAAGCAAATTTATCTACTTATTTATGTAGAGAAAACTTGAATCAAATCCTAAACATGAAATATATCCAAATAACTTTACATAAAATGTCTTGATCGTAAACCACTTCTAACCTTCCATGATTTTAGTGATTAGAACTCAATTTACAATAGCCTAAAGAATTAGAAAGGGTTTGGACATTCAATACTTACTCAAAAATCACCTAAAAACCTCCAATTTCCAAATATAACATCCAATCCAAGGCAAAACTAGATGGATAATTAAGAATTAAACAAAAATTCAAAGAAGCTTCACCTAAAACTTGGGAAAAAACATTCAAGAATTCGGAAAAGAGTAGCGGCTCACGGCTACAGCCGAAATGACCAAGGAGCAACAACACTCTACTTTTGATGGTACCATCCCCCTTTACCATTATGTACAAATAGAGAGTTGTGCTTTGCTGATAACGTATTATGAAATAAGAACAATGTAAGGTCAAGAGAAGAATAAAGGAAAAGCAAAAGAAGCAAAGTAGAGGAAATTAGAAAATAGAGAGAACAATTAGATTTGATTGTGATGTGTCTTACAAAGACATTATACACCACTATTTATAGAACATAGAATGGTGTATGTTACAACATGAAATTCAATGAGAGGTTATAAAATTTTGTCACTTATGTAAGTTATGGATATCTACACTAAATATTATTTATAGTATATATTACATTTATAATACTACAACATTTTGGCCGATGAATTTTAACAAAATTTTGGAGTTAGCTAAATTGAGGAATTGTAACATGGAGTTTAAAGTTCAAATACTCCAATTGAATTTAAAAAAAAATAAAAATAAAAAAATTAATGTTTCATTTGGTAACCTTTTTGTTTTTTGGCTTTGATTTTTGAAAATTAAACCTATCTCTTCAACATTTCTTACAATAATTTGCATTGTTATTAAGTACAATGGTTGAATTCTTAGTCAAATTTAAAAAATAAAAACAAAATTTAAAAGCTACATTTTTTAGTTTTCAAAATTTAGCTTGATTTTTTAAATAATTGGTAAAAACTAGACAACGATTGAAGAAATTTAGATGTGAAAGTAGTGTCTATAGGCTTAATTTTCAAGAACAAAAACAAAAAATGAAATAATTACCAAACGAGACCTAAATTAAGAGTCTTATAATAATTTGAAATTCGTATTTTAAAGATAAAACACACAAAATGCTGAATTATACAAAATACCCATAAACTTTGTACTTTATGTCAAAAATATCCTTAAACTTTTAAAAGTTACAAAAATACTCTTAAACTTTCAAAAAGAGCTCAAACATACTTTTATTGTTGATTTTAGATAGAAACCGTGAGTATCTTGTGTCAAAATACCCTTGAAATGTCAATAGTTTAAAAAATACCATTACTATTAGTATACGTTCAGAAACTTTCAATACCCTATTATTTCTCTATTTCCCATTTTTTTCTCCCATCGCTTCTTCAATACTCACCTTTTTGTTAACTATTTGACATTTATTTTTATAAAAATAAATAAATAAGTAGATAAAACCACCCACTTAAATTAAGGTATACAGACTATAAGAAGAAGAAAAATAATAATGGAAGCACAAAGACGCATTGGTATGTTTTAAGGGAAGATCTTGATTTTAGAATCTTGTGAGGTTTTGTGGGATTTTATGTTTAACTTTTAAAGCGTTGGTTTTATTTTGTTGCTCATAAAATAAGAATTGGACAAATATAAGAAATATAAGAGTATATATATATGAAAATAAAATGAAAATTATTATAAATTGAAAAAATATCAAACTATTTACAAATATAGAAAAATTTCATTGTCTACCAATGATAGACTTCAGAAATTTTTCTATATTTATAAATAGTTTGACTCATTTTACTATATTTTAAAACAACCCAAAATAAAATGAGCATATCTATATAATTTGTTTTAAAATTGGTTTTTTTAAAATAAAAAAAAAACTTTAAACAAATTGATCACTATACCAATTGAACTATAGGAGCAATTTCAAACTTATTTTTTAAAAGTTAGAGTTATTTTTGTAATGAGTTAATCGTTTCTATTCATATACTAATAGTAAGAGTATGTTCATAACCGTTTCTATTCATATACTAATAGTAAGAGTATTTTAAATACTTTTGAAACAAAACTGCTTCCTCCAACCGTAATGGTAAGTGTATTTTTTTAACTAATTTTAAAAATTTAAGGATATTTTTAATTTTTTTATAAAAATAATGTAGCCCAAACGAAAAATGTAAAAAAAAAGAAAAAAATCAATTGGCACGTGCAAAAAGAAAATAGAAAAAGAAAAAAACAGAAAAAACTATTTACACTTTGTATTTTTCTTTGTATTTCACCGATCTTACTTCCCTACAGAAAATTTTAGTTCACAATTTGCAAAGTGTGGTTAACCGAAGCCGCCTTCTTCCTATATCCTTCAGCCTTCAGGATCATTTCTCCGCCGCTGAGGAGGAATTTTCTTTCTCCCTTTTTCTAGCTGAAGATTTGCGTCCATGGCTGCTTCCACCGGTTCGGCCTTGACATCAACGGCGTTCTTGAGCAACAAGGTCTGTACACATTGAGATTCAACTCTTCTTCTAATAAAAAAAATCTGTAGATTCGTTCGTCTTATGTTCTAACATCATTTCTCTCCTTAGAGCTCCCATTGTTTTTTTCAGTTTCTACACTGCCTCAATCCATATCTAAACCGTCCATGTTTTGTTTGCTTTTTCAGAAGGAATTGGACGTCGCTGCTTTTTCATCGTCGTTGCCGTTTTCCTATCGGAGGTGCGAGAGAACTGTATCGAAGAAAATATGTTCGGTCATGACACCACAGCAATCGGAACGCAAGCCCAGCGCCACTGGCTCGGTTGGGTTTTCTTCTGTGTTCTTATTGGCCTTCATCTTGCAATTGGGATTAAAAGCTATGTTATTAATAGTTATGCGTCATGTATTGATTTCAGGTCAAAACAGCCATGACTATGACAGAAAAGATATTTGCTAAAGCTTCTAAAAAAACTGAGTTGAGCCCAGGTGAAAATGTTTGGGTTGATGTGGACGTTTTAATGACTCACGATGTTTGCGGTCCTGGTTCTATTGGAATTTTTAAAAAGGAGTTCGGAGAGAACGCAAAGGTATTTTACTTCTCAAATTTTTATGTTGGAAGTTCATATATATTCCCAGTCAAGTTTAATTGGTGTACTTATGAAGTTACGCTATTACAAAGGGTAAATAACAATGAAGTTTAGAGGTATCCTGGTGTAAGTTTAGGGTAAATAATAATGAAGTTTACCTTAATCAGGTCTGTGTTGAGTGGTATCTCGGTTTATTAATTTTTCTCTCCTCAGAGCTATGGGTGAGGTTTGTAAGCTTTTGGAGAGGATGATGCACAATTTCCTTTAGGAAGGGGAGGAGAAAGGAAAAGGTAAGGGATTTCATTTGGTTAGGTGGGAGATACTTGAGAGGCCGATTGAGTTTGGGGGTTAGAGATTGGGAATTTTGGGCTTCGTGTAGTGGTTCCACATTGAGTCCAATTCCCTTTGGCATAAGATTATTGCTAATAAACATGGTCCCCATCCTTTTGAGTGGTTGATGAAAGGGGTTAAAGGTTGGAACTTGTGGAAGGATATTTCTAAGGAGCTCACCGGGGGGGGGGCGGGTTCCTTGTCTCTACAATTTGTCTTCCCTGGAAAATCGTCTTGTATCTGATTTCTTGGTTTGGGATGGGAGCTCCTATTTGTTCTCTTTTGGGTTTAGTTGTTCTCTCTCCTATGGGAAAGTGACCGAAGTGGCCTTTCTTTTGTCTTTGCTTAAGGGTTGCTCTTTTACGCGTGAGAAAAGGAATTTGAGGGTATGGAGTCCCACCTAATCCTTTGGAGGGGCTCTCGTGCAAGGTTTTTTTCCCCTCCCCCATTGTTTGTTTGACCCTTCTCCTTTAGATGAGTTGGTATGTTCGGTGCTATGGAATACATGGCTGCATTGACTCGATGAATCGACTTTCAAGGAAGCTTCCCTCCCGTGTTGGTCCATTTTGTTGTATTCTCTATTGGAAGCCAGAGGAAGTCTTGGATCATATTCTCTAGCGTTGGGAGTTCATGAAAGCTGTGTGGGATTTTTTCTTTAGACGTTTGGGATCTCACTTACTCGGCATAGGTTTCTAGTGATATGATTGGGAAATTCCTCTTCCATCTCCCTTTTCATGAAAAAGGGGCGCTTCTTATGGATGGCCGGGATGTGTGTTGGTCTTTAGGGGGAGTAGAATAATAGGTTATTTAGGTGGTTTGAGAGGAGTTATTTTGAGGTTTGGTCTCTTGATAGATTTCATGTTTCTCTTTGGATTTCGATTTCAAAGACTTTTTGTTATTATTCTTTAGGCTCTATTTTGTATAGTTGGAGATCCTTCTGCTTTTGGTGGGCTTGGATTTTTATGTAAAAAAATAATGATAATAATAATAATAATGAAGTTATGCACTGATTCGTTCTAAGCAATTTTGTGGTGGCATTGGATTTGCTTGCATAAATCTTTGCCTAGCTTCAGAAATCTACAATTGTATCTGGATAAAATTTTTCCTGAGAATTAGAAGATAGAATGAAGAAGAAAGTGAACTAAATTTCGTTTGAGGTGTACATTAATGGGAACAAGGTATGGTTGGACCAATTAACATGTTTTATGATTTGAGTTCATAATTTTAGCAGGATGGACGTTACTGCATTTATCTTAATAATCCTTGAATACATGTGTACTGTCGTCGTTTGAGCTTTTGTTTCTACTTTTTTTGATCTTTTATTTATACTAGAGTCCATGTGCTCATTGGATGTCATTGTGACTGAACTATTTTGCTATTGAAGGTTTGGGACAGAGAAAAGGTCGTGATTATACCTGACCATTACATATTTACCAGTGATGAACGCGCTAACCGTAATGTGGACATTCTGAGAGACTTCTCAAAAGAACAGAATATCAAGTACTTTTATGATATTAAGGATCTTAGTGATTTTAGGGTATGAAACTCTAGCCTTACTTATTTCTCCATAGCTGTTCTTTCATGCTTCAAATAATCGAACTTAAATAATTTTACCAGGTGAACCCGGATTACAAAGGTGTTTGCCATGTTGCGTTAGCTCAAGAAGGTCACTGTAGGCCTGGGGAGGTTATCTTTTTGCCTATGATTTACTCTTGTTCATGCTTTTATGTTAAGTATCAATTCTGGGATGGTTGATGTCTTCAGGTCCTGCTTGGTACAGACTCTCATACCTGTACAGCTGGTGCATTTGGTCAATTTGCCAGCGGAATCGGAAATACTGATGCAGGATTTGTTCTGGGCACTGGGAAATCACTTCTCAAGGTCTGAAAAATTTTAATTTTATTGTTGTGCTTCTAGCATTGATGTTATAGGACCACCCTTGTTGTGTGCGCAAATTGTGCTTAGTTATATTGGTGGTTATGTGAGTCGATTACATAATGTAGTTTGGTTGTTTAGGAAATTTAAATTTGATTATTGTAAATCATAAAACATATAATTTTTAATTGAGAATGAGACGTTAATCATCATGAGTTGGCTTAGTGGTAAAAAAAGGAGACATAGTCTCTATAAATGGCTAAGAGGTCATGAGTTCAATCCATGGTGGCCACCTACCTAGGGTTTAATATCCTACGAGTTTACTTGACACCCAAATGTTGTAGAGCCAGACGGGTTGTCCCGTGAGATTAGTCAAGGTGCACGTAAGCTGGCTCGAACATTCGCGGATATAGAAAAAAAAAAGAGAAACAAACTTGAGAATGAGACATTGTTTAAGAGGTATTTACTTATCCATCAAAGAGCATAATTCACATTCAATGGCATAATTGCTGCTTGGGTTCAAAGTACTTAGAAATCAATCAATTCTATCCTATGTAGTATGTACATTTTTTGGAACATAAAACTAATGTCGCTGTGAAGTATTTGTGACCGATGTGCTTTTTACATCTTGTGATCCTTCACATACCATTCCCACATACTTGTACGATATTCTTTGAAGACTTGCAATTCGTATTTGAAGGATTGTAATATGTCCCGACAATACATAATATTTGTTGTCTATTCTCTGTGTTCAAAATGCAGGTTCCTCCAACTCTGAGGTTTGTCATGGATGGAGAAATGCCTGATTATTTACTTGCGAAAGACTTAATTTTGCAAGTAAGTCATACCATAATAAGATATTTATGTTTATTTGAATGGTCATGTGCCACCATTTCGTAAGATATTTGGGTTCTTTTAAACGGTTTTGTTCCTGTTAGTAGAATCAGGAATTATCATCTTGGCAAGAACATATTTAAACAAGTATGCAATTATAGATCATTGGATTACAATTTATCATTCAAACTTGGTTAATTTCTTTTTAGTTTCTGAATGGTATGAAAAATCAGTATAAGTCAGTTTCATTACGGATAAAGAAATGTAGATGCCTAAGTTATAATAAAGGTCAAAATTGTGAAAAAATATAGAATTTCTTGTCTATACATCAAAATCATAAACAAGATTTTTTTTTTCTTTTTAAAACAAACAACTTCTCATTGATGTAGTGGAAATGATTGAATATTGAGGAGCTACAAACTCTCCCAACTCACAAGGAGAGGAAAAAAACGAATAACAAATACAACCAAATAGAGATAAACTTTCATAATTAATAATTTTAAACTTCTCTTGGGGGTAGCTACTTAGATTAATGTTTTCTTAAAGAAATGAAAAATACGTTCAAAGAAACATGTATCTTCAATCAACCTCTTGAAGAAGTCCTCGTTTCTTAGATATTTCATTTTATTGTTATTCATAATATTACAAAAAAAGAAAATCCTTTTTTCCTTCTTAGGTTAATTGTTATTTGGCTCCTTCTTTGGGCCATTAATTTGTTGGCCCTCTTGTTTTATTTAATTTTTCTTGATTTCTTATGTCTTATTTGACTGATTATTGTTAACTTTTTGTGTGTGTGTGTGTGTCCCTACAACAAAGAAAAACCCTTTGTGTGTGTGTGTGTGTGTGAAAAAAAGAGGCTATGAATGACTGTTCATGCAAGAGTCAATGATACTTCAGGATAAAGATGTAGGATAGTAATAGGGCCAAATAGACATTTACCAGAACTATAACTATGAACTATTGTGAAGGGTTAACTTATATGTAGTGATTATGTGTACAAATTTCAATCATAATTTTTACTCCACTGCATGAGAGAGCAATGTAAAATGAATGTATTATGGTATTACATTGCATTTTGAAATGCTACTGTTAAAATCTATATGGAGTTAGAACAGAAATGTTCTCATCAACCACATTCATAGTGTGAAAACAATTTAATATTAGTTTTTTTTTTTATAGGAGACAATTTCATCATTTAATATTAGATTGAAAATGAGATGATGCTTCAAATTAAGTTTGGAATCTTTCATGATGTTAATGGAGATTAGATTATTTAGCAATTCATGTAAATACTTCCTGGGATTTATGTAGAGCATAACATTCAGGAACATAAAATTTTCCTCTCCAGTTACAGTATTTGGAATAGATATACGTTTTTAAAGTCTTCAAACTGTCACTTATGTGGTCTTTTTGCTTATGTTATATATTATCTTATATCTCTTTCTTTTCATGTTGCACTGTTAATTATACCTACTATTTTCACCTTACAGATTATTGGTGAAATATCAGTATCTGGTGCAACATATAAAGCCATGGAATTTCTCGGCACAACTGTTGAAAGTTTAACTGTGAGACCTCTACAGATATTTTAGATGTTACTTGACAATAATTATTCGCATATGGATATATTTTATATAAGGATTTGGTGATTAGAAGTTAATAAAAAGGTAATTTGATTGCTTGAGTCCTTTCTACTGGCAGATGGAAGAAAGAATGACATTGTGCAACATGGTCGTTGAAGCTGGAGGAAAGAATGGAGTTATTCCTCCTGATAGTACTACGTTCAAGTACCTTGAGGTTAGTCTAGATGGGCATTAAAGTTTATTGAAATAATTTAAAGTCTCTCGTTCTGCAACATTCAAGTGCCTTGTGGTGAGTGCAAAAGGGGCATTGAAGTTATTAGAATAATTCTCCTCTTTTTAGCATGTTTGCATGTCTGCTTGCAAGGAACATTAAAGCGTTACATTGAAGCTTATGTTAGGCCAAGATTACTCAGATGTTTTCGTACTGCGGCAGATGCGTAAGACATAGTTGCATGGATTTGTCATTTAGTTACCTAAATGGATGATGAATATATGACCGGGATAGATGCCATATTGAAGTAATTTTAAGTCTCTGTATGTCAATGTAAACAGTTCTGTCTCCCTTTTTAGCATGTTTTCCCCTGGAAGGCACAAGGTTAAAATGATACATTAAAGCGACATCAAGTTTGATAGGATGTTCTTATCGGATGTTTTCATGCTGTTTCTTTTTGTAAAAAAATATTGGTTATCTATTGGGGCTTGTTGGGATTATTCTATCATGTATTTTGGACAGGGTAAGACTTCCAAAGCCTACGAACCAGTGTACAGTGATGAGAACGCAAGGTACTTCATTTTTCTATTGTGTGAATTCTTGCAAGGATGTCCAATTAACGCATACCTTGACATTACACATATGCATATACTTTGTACCTTATGTGCATATGTTAATTCATGCATGATCATCTGAAACTTTATGGCTTATGATATATGAAATGATACTAAAATCTGTTTGGTAATCAATAGCCACAAAAAGTTGGCTCTTAAAAGGGTCAAGCTGTAATCTAAATGCAAGTCATGAGTTTATGGAAACAACCAACTATTTAGGTGTTGAATGCTGAATGACTTTCTCAGTAGATTTTGGGGTATTGTAATTCTTTTAGACGAGGAACTCAATCTTGCAGAAACTTTCTCACGGTGGAAGTGAAAGGGGAGGCTGTGAACAGTTTGTAAATGAAGTGATTTTGTTCGGCTTCATAATATTACCCATGCACAGTATACATTTTCTATTTATGATGTACAAGGACCCCAATCTGATCCTAACTAATGTCACCTAATATCAACAGTAACAGAAAAGCCAAACTGCTAACAAAAATAATATTTTAAACTAACAACAAAAAGTAGTTATGAAAGATGAAGAAGAATGTTGGATTTTTAATATACGGTGGACTCCAATTTTTAGAGAAATGGAGGGTTTGGGGGAGGAAATAGAGATTCTATACTATCCTGGGAGATGGTGCTTGGGAGGTGACTTTATGTACCATTGGTCCTTTTGAAATTGCAATTCTGGTAAAAGAACTAAAAGCTTGAAGAATTTTGGTATTATTCTAGATGTATTATTGAAGGTAGAAATCCATGCTTGATGGGTTTTCACGCATTAAAATTAAGATTCAAGAGTGTCCAAGAAGCTAAGTTGATTTCAAATTATGCATCCTCAATTTTGGAAAAGGGGATCTATTTTGGGTCCATGCTCTTCGTTTGGAGAACACTTGGCTTCAAGACTTAGGAACTTCAGAAGCTAGTTCAATGTTGGTAGGAGGATGATTTTTCTTTAGGAAGGAGATCGGACTTTTGCAGAAGAGTAAATTTGTTTGGTTAAAGGCGTTGAGGATTCAATGTTGGAAAGATGGAGTAACCTCACAATCTTTATAAGATAAATGTGGAGTAGGATTCAATGTTGGAAAGATGGAGTAACCTCACAATCTTTATAAGATAAATGTGTTACTCCTCATTGCCAATTAGGATCCCATGTTTCTCTAATATGGTATCAAAGTCCATGAAGCCCAAACAGACATTCGGTCATTAAAAAAAATGTGGTCCAAGAATAGTGAACCTAAAGAGGTACCATCTTGAGGGGACATGTTGAGAATCCCACATTGGAAAGATGAGGAAACCTCACAATTTTTATAAGACAGATGAGTCACTTCTTTCATTGTCGATTGGTTTTGAGATGGAACCTCATGTTTCTCTGATACAAGGTAGGGGATGGGTGTTTAGTTTTTCTCCAAAGACTGCGAGAATCTAGATGGCGATAAGTTTTCATCTCAAAGTTGTTTTAGAGGTTAGAGTCAGTGTTGTAGAAGACAAAAGGCTTCAGTGAGGAAACCATAAAGTTGTTCAGTGATCTATATGCCAGAAGCAATCATGGCAGTTTTTTTCTGAGAGGTAAGAATTGGGCTGCCCGCCCTTTCAATTGAGAAAAAGGAGATTGCTTCAGCTATCTATTCTCTTGGGTCCAATCCCCCCGAGCTGGATGGATACACTTTTGAATTCCTTATTGAAACGTTGAGTTGTGCTATTTTTCTTTACTAGAGTCTGTAATTTTTCAGTGTTAGGGAGAAAAAAAAAGGATAAAAGTTATTGAGTTAGCTTAACATTGTTGTCCTTTAGGGTGTTCTTGTTGTCCTGTTGGGTGTGTGTAATCAATACTTGTTGGGCGGGTGACTGTAGGTTAATTGGGAAAGTGCTTTTGTTTGGTTGGTATAGTCTCGTCTTCCCAATTGAATCAATGAAAAGACTCTTGGTTATTAAAACATGATAGTGGGTAGAATACAATAAATTATTGAAAACTATTAAGTGATTTTTGTTTGGACATTTTTCCCCTTTAAGTGATTTTTGCCAAGTACTTCCATATAGATTGTCATTTTTGGAATCAGATCTTAATTTCTGTGTACCTCTTCAATCCATATTGTTTGCTATTAAGGTTCATTATTATCGATTGTTTTTGTTTTTGTTTTTTGTTTTTTTGTTTTTGTTTTTGTTTTTTTTTTTTTTTGAGAACATCGTAATTGATTAGTTATTATGTTGTACTCAGATTTCTTTCAGAATACAGATTTGATGTGTCAAAACTGGAGCCTGTGGTAGCTAAGGTTGGGGATCTAGATTGTCCTAATTTATATAGTTTCTGCTAATGTTTACTTGTTTTCTTTTCCTAATTTTTCTTCTTCTTCTTTTTTCTTTTCTTTTCTTTTTTTTTTTTTTTTGAAAAACTGCAGCCCCATTCTCCAGATAACCGTGCTTTAGCAAGGGAATGTAAAGATGTGAAAATTGATAGAGTATACGTTGGATCTTGTACTGGGGGAAAGACAGAGGATTTTCTGGCCATTGCTAAAGTTTTTCTTGCTGCAGTAATTACCTCAACTCTTTTACTTGTGAATGAGTTTACATACTCATTTTTATCACTGCCCTCAATGATGTCTTAATGTATTTTCTTCTTTAAAATTTTTTTTATTTGTTTTTTTTTTCTTTTTAAGTGGTGACTGGTTTCTTTGTAAAGAATGTCACGTCTATTTCTGTTGCGATTGCTGTTAGCTTAAATGAGAACTGAGTTTTTTTCTTCTTACGTTATTATTAGCGATGTCTTACCATACTATTGGTTTACGTATTGAAAATTTAGGGATGTTTCCGAGTTTTCCCATTTTCATGACTCTTATTTTGTATTAATATTTGAGCAACTGGATATATTTTGGGAGGCTCATATATATTGTTAATCTTATTTCCAGGGAAAGAAGGTTAAAGTTCCTACGTTTATTGTCCCTGCCACTCAAAAGGTCTAGAACTGTGTACAATTCTATATCGAAATGCAATTTCTCAAAATTGCAGCCAGGATTTTATATATGGAGTTCATGATTTTTTATTTTTATTTTTTGGTGGTAAAAATGAACAGGTTTGGATGGATTTATATAGTATCCCAGTACCTGGAGCTGGTGGTAAAACTTGCTCTCAGATATTTGAGGAAGCCGGGTGCGATACACCAGCAAGTCCTGGTTGTGCTGCTTGTTTAGGTGGCCCTAGGGATACTTATGCACGGATGAATGAACCACAGGTAAGTCAAAATTTTACTGTAGTTCAATTTTAGAATAAATTTAGAAAAAGGAAAACATGGACTTGTTATTCACTAGGTAGTCTCTGTTACTGAATTCTGGTTATTGGCCCCCAGCTGTGATTTTTTGATGAGGCAGTAATTGGAGATGAAGTAAATAATCGGCCTTCTCATCTCAGTAGATAATTAATTTCACTCTCTACACAAAACGTTCTAGTTAAATTGATTCACAATACTTTCTTTTTCAATTTAAAAATCATGGTTTCAAGCTTCTAATTGAACTGTATGATCGAGTGTCTGACTTGTTTCTTCTCAGTGAAGTCGTCAAGAGAGTTGTGCATCTGAGAATTTTATGTGACCCTTAGGTTTGACTTTTATTATCCTCTTCTTTTGTCTTAAAACTATCCTTAAATTTTACTTTATGGTCAGCTGGCTATCTTATGGAATGTTTTGGTTTTGGCCAAGAGGAAGCATGGTGTTTTAACAGATGTAGAGAGGGGTCTTGAATCTTGTGAAGAAGTGTAGAAATGGTGAAGTTTAATGCTTCCGTGTGGGACTTTTGTGCCCAAAACTTCAGTACTATATCTCTGGAGCTTCCTTCATTTGCCAATTAGAAACATTTCCTCAGGTTTAAAGTTCAAATCACCTTAGTGTTGTAATTTGGGACATGGATGTGTGTTGGACATAGATACAGATGGATGCGCTCCAGACACGTGTCTAAATTAATTTTCCCCCCCTGATTTTAGACATGGCTTGGATACGGTTGTGGAAGATATTTATTACTAAAATCTAGCGAGAAAAATAGAGATTTTCTTATATACGGAATCCTCATACATTGATCAAATCTATAGAGAAGAATATATCAATATCTACACATATTTTATTAAAAAATAAAGTTTCCCCGATTGTTTATGTCCTACTTTGTTAGAAACTAGCATATTGCCATGTCCATGTGGTATGCAATTCACAACTACCAAAAGATCTTAATTTTAGATCCATAGAGATGTTTGGGAGATGATTGAGGACTTCTTTCTCCATCCACCTTTCAAAACAAAAAGCCGGTTTTTATGGTTAGCTGGGGTGTATGCTATTTTGTGGAATATTTAGAGGGAGAAGAATAACAGAGTGTTCACAGGAGTGGAGAGGGACCATGGTGAAGTTTGGTCCTTAAAGAGGTTCCATTTTTTCTCTTTTGAGCTTTATTTTCGATGAATTTTTGTAATTATCCTCTAGGTAGTACATTACTTAGTTGGAAACCCATTCTTTAGAGGGATTTTGCAACTTGTTTTTTTGTTGCCTAAATATTATTTTATTTTTCTCAATGAAAGCTGTTGTAAGTACCGTTCACTTTTGACTTTTGAGGAGGGGTCAAGATATTCTGCTATCCAAACTAAACTAGTAGAAATTGGATTATCTTCTGCCATGAACAATGTGAAATAACTTGGTGGGAGGGCGATTTGTTTGCATTTGCAGGTCTGTGTTTCAACAACGAACAGGAACTTCCCTGGTAGAATGGGACATAAGGAGGGACAGATTTACCTTGCTTCTCCATACACAGCTGCGGCCTCGGCTTTGACTGGATACGTCACGGACCCAAGAGAGTTCTTGCAGTAGATCTACCGAATTGGAGATTAATATAATGTATGTTTTCTGTATTATTTAAGTTGAAATAAGGCTTCGTCATGTCATGTTTGTATCTTCTTAGGGCTTGATTAAGAGGAAATGATCATCCCTCTTTTCCAGTTTCATGAGATTTTGGTCTATTTGGATTTGGAAGGAATGGAGTGTTTAAATTAATAATTATTATTAACATACTATTTGTATCATTATATATGTTACGTTAGGAAGGGAAAAAGGAATTGAAATTTTTAGAATTTCTATGGAAAGTAGAGAATTAGGGGTGGGAAGGAATTTGAACTTTTGGCTTCTTGACAGAGAATTGATGGAGAATTCGTACTCTTTAGTCAATATATATTTAGGTAATTTAAATGAAGACATAAAGACGTTGTGGTTGTTTTTATGAAAATTATTTTTAATAATTGGATTGATTTTTACCTTCATGTTTCTACTCTTGAATGACAAGCCAATTTATTAAAAAAATTATGCTTTTTCCCCTCCTCTTTTGCCAAAGTGATTCTGATCATTCGTCCATAATATTGTTTTCCTGTTTTAAAATAAACTTATTACAAACTTTATTGTGGTCTATATTTGATGATTATTTAGTTTTTGTTTTCAGTTTTTAGCTTAGTAAAACTATTTCCAGTTAAGAAATCATGCTTTATTATGTACTTAAAATGTGTTCTTCTAAGTGAACTTTGGAATAAAAGAGATCGTTCAATTTATTTTTGAAATTTTTTTACAACTTCAAACAGTTTCTTATTTTCTTAAGAAGGTAAAAGATTATAATATAAAAGTTGTGAAAACGTTTTTAGAAAATTAACAGTAAAACTTGATTAGATGGAACCTATGATATCCATAGTGACATTTATTAATGTGGGTTTAATTTTTTTTTTCTCAATAAAAGCTACATGTGTGTTCGAATTTATCCCCTAAAGTCTTGTAATTAGTTAGTTATTTAATATATTATTTGATACTAAATATGCAATAATGAATTATCTAGTAAAAATTTAAGGTTATTTTATGAAACTTGAACATGGATGACATACCACTATGATTGGATTGCAAAATTATTAATTTCTTTGTAATTCTGTTAACTAAATAGATTAATGATCATATAGAGCTTGATCTTAATCTTGAGTGAGTTATTAGCACCTAAAACTCGATTTTAATCTTGAGTGAGTTATGAACTTTTGCCTGTGAGGGGTCATGCTTTGATTTGCATTGGGTGAGAGTAGCCAGAGTCACGATTCAATAAGCTTACCATTTTGGGACTTGACTAAGTGGGGAGCTAGGAACATAACTTTACAAGATGAAATTAACTTCTTCTCATAGAAACTTCACAAGATGAAATTAACTTATTCTCATAGATAAGTAGTTCTCTTAAGTGTCGACTCTAGGTCTTGAACAATGGGATTCTACCCTTTCAATAGTATGAGAGAGATTTGGTTTATGGTTGGACAATAAACAAATTGTTCATTAAAGAATTAATGATACTTAAGAATTAATGATACTTAAGGATAAAGAGGTAAACAAATCGTTCATTAAAGGATTAATGATACTTAAGAATAAAGAGGTAATTATAGGGATAAAACGAACATTTGACCTACTTGTAATTACGAACCACTTGTGAAGGATCAACTTACGGTAAATGATTATATCCATGGACGCATCATGTTCTATAGTGCATAAGATAGCAACTACCGGTCTACCGTGGTTTGTCTCATAGTTAATGAATGTCGATTAACTTAATTAATTAACAACGAATCAATGTATCTTATGATTTGTAGGTGCATAAACTCTCATACTAGCTCACAACGGATTAACAAGGACCAAAAATTTTGAAGATTAATTTGTAATGTTCAAATTTAATATAGGTAAATATATGTTATTTGTATATGATACAAATAAACAATGTATATAGATATATTATATGTTTAATTTTGAATTAAACTGTATAATGTGAAAAATTAATCAATATGAATCTAGGGGGCGTTTGGGGTGCCGGATTGTAATGAGGATTACTGGGAATCTGATTACGATGAGTTTTGTTGTCTGGAATTGGAATGCATTGGAATCTGATTATGGTGTTTGGAGTGCAGAATTGGATTGGTTAGGTTTCTGATTATAGTGTTTGGATTACGATTTGGGTTGGGTTTGGCTGTTTTTTTTTTTTAATATTATTTTGACTGTTTTTTTTCTCTACATCTGTTTTAACCATCATATATTTTTAACTTTATCTGGTCACACTATATAAAATTAAACTATGATGCTACATTATAATTTTGATTTTTTTTAAATATTATTTTGGCTGTTTTTTTTAAAATATTGTGTAGACTGTTTTTTTCTATATCTATTTTAACCATCATATATTTTGAACTTTATATGATCATACTGTATAAAATTAAACTATCATACTATATTATAATTTTGATTTTTTTATATTATTTTAACTGTTTTTAATATTAATTTAATATTATTTTGTTATTTTAACGTATCATACTATATTATAATATTGACTTTTTTTATTGAAATATTATTTTGACTGTTTTTTTTATCTATATCTGTTTCAACTATCATATTATATTAGAATTTAGAGTAAAATAATTTTAGGATATAAAATGTCTACGATAGAAAATTAAAGTTCGATAAACAATTACTTCAAGTCAAATTACAAAGAAAATTATGGACAGATAAGGTTCATTAATCATAACATAACTTGGGTTGCAATTAAAGGAAGAAATACTCAAACAAATTCAGGATATAGAAAAAACAGATTCATGGGGCTGGATCCCGTTGTTGCCCGAGAACTTGCATGCAATAGTCGTACTTCCACTGTGGTGGGAAGTCCACGAAGTGGCTTAACAGCATCGGATCTGCAAGCAATGAACGTGCAACAATCAAGCCATCTTGCACCGACAGACCAGGAATTGATTGCAACTCGGCTTACAGTTCTCGACGACGACACCTTGCTAGGTTTTCGTTCACGACAGGCCACTATGCAATGCCGTCAATTGACTTTGTCAGAAGTTGGAATCCCTCTCGAACCACGTCGCTGTACTCTCCAATCGTGGAACTTTGGGACCTCCTACTTCTTGATGGCATGCTACTCGCAGATCCTCTACTGCTGGGGGTAGTTGGAGTGTCCTCTGATGTGGGAGAGTTGACGAACGGTGGATCAGGAATATAGAAGTTCTCAAAGTCCAGGGACTGGTTATTCAAGATGTCCTCGTTCTCCTCGTCCACAACAGGTTCAGATCCGACCTCTGCACTGGTGGTTGCACGACTTCCTGTGGCTCTATCTTTGTCGAATACAATGGCCAAGTCGTCATAGAACGAAAATGACTTATGGTGCAGTCCTTTTGCACTCTATTAAAGGTGAAATGTGTTATGGCTAAGACATATTTAAAACAAAAAGAAATAAGAAAATTACCTTACCCACGCGTCAAATATCTCCACCTCACAGTCAATACATTTGTGCTCCACATTCCAACCACACCCACTACATCCTGTGCCCAACATTTCAGTGATCGTGCTGTACTGTCTCTTCAACGTCCTAACTCTTGACTCCAAATGTGGGCTTACCACTATGGAACACTCTGGAATCCTCTGCTGCATCATCCGCAGTATGTTCGCTAGGAATCCAGGTCGGAAAGTCCCGTTATTAGCTCGCCAGTGCCCGGACTGCAGACATTGGACCAAACACTCCACGAGGATTCAATCCTCTTCATCCGTCTAAATATGTTTTGTGGCTCTTGCGCGTGATTCAGATGCTTCCATCTAAAATTAAATAATTTTAACACAATCAAGCTAGAACATGAAGGTGTAGTGTGGTGAGAAAGCATTAACCCATTGAGACTGTATACATCAAGAATCAATTCATTCACACTATACATTGAAATATAAACATGTGTTATACAAAAAAATTATAAAACGTACATGTCGGGCGTGAACCAAATACTGTATACATAACAAAAAAGACTACAAAAGTTGGGCCCATTGGCGTCGTTAATTTGCATTCCATTCAGCCTACATCTGATTCACAAGATCATCCGTCCATGCAGTAAATGCATCGAGGTCTCCACAAAATCAATATTCTCATTGTCTGTTGGAATTGGTTCCCCCTGACTTCCCTCTACTTCATCAAGTAATGAGTTTGGGCCCATTTCCCGAATTATTAGATTGTGCAGTAGACAACATGGATCTATGGTCTTGCACTACACATCAACAGGGTAGTATGATTTTCCACGGAGGATTCCCTATCGACCTTTCAACATCCCGAACGCTCTCTCAGTGACGTTCCGAGCAGACGAATGTCTCATATTGAAAATCTCCCTAGGGCTTGTTGGCGAGTTCCTCCCCGCCACTCGGTCAAATGGTATCTTTGTCCCCGATATGGAGCTAGAAAACCCTTGGCATTTGGATAACCAGCATCGCGTAGATAATAGTATCCTACGAAATTGGGCCAAGTTATCACTTGATGATCGTTCATTTATATGGAAGGGTATACATATATTTATAAACTAACCCTTAGGGACTTTCAATCCAGTTGGCCTGGACACTACATCTCATAGAACCCTCGAGTCAGAAGCCGATCCTTTCCATCCAGCTAAAACAAATATGAACTGACAGCTTTGATTGCATACAGAAGGGCGTTCGTTGCGATCTCGCCCTTTCTAGTCCTATAGCGTGGTCGATCAGCTGCACTGACATTTACCTTTATGTGGGTTCCGTCAAGTGCACCTAAGCAATTCTGTGACGAATCGCTGTTGAAGTTCAAGGTAATTTCAAAACCCCCAAACAATACCATTAAAACAACAGGATGCTTGTACCTGAAACCAGCGCCATCTGTCATCTGTACAATTTTCAGTGACTGGCTCTGGCCTCTGCAACAAAACTTTGTACAATCTCAATATTGCGTTCAACACAATATTGAAGTGCCTGGACACTGTCTTGCTAGACCATGCAAATTGGCATCACGTCACTCAATTTTTTACATCGTGTGTGACTATGTGCAGGAAGATGGACACTATTTCCTTGATGTCTACATATTTTGTTGGCCTTAGCCCACCTGTCGTCCTAAGTAAGTGACACAGAATCGTGAACGTTCTCCTATCCGTACGAGTATTCTCACGACACGTCTGATCATCTTCGTATATCAGACAAAAGAAATTCAACTGTCAAATTTGATGTCTAATAAGTGGAGACGATCACTCTTGATTATCCTCCACTTGTAGCAAAGTGGTGATAGTATTTACCATTGCAACTGTGGTCGCACATACAGCAATCAGTATTGCGATTAACTCGTCAGGTTGAATGTCCATATCATCTATTGCTTAACTCAACTAATAATGGACCTGACAAGATAACGACCATATTTTAGTATTCCTATCGTATCGAGGTCCTATCTATTTGACCTTCCTATGTAATCAGTCCTTTCTTCTATCCAACCCAATTTTGTATTTAAAAAGATATTGGTTACAAATGAACATATGCATAAACAAACTAATGTGTAAACAAACAAACATATTTCTATCTCTACCAAGCAAGTGATAAAAAAAATTTCTTAATTGTCCCATTGTTATATACTTTTATAATTTTATAATCTCGTTTGGAACACGTTATTTAAAATTGGATTTGAAAACTCAGTATAGTTTAATTGTGAAAAGATTTTCTATTCCCTTAATCATAAAGAACCATCATTGATGGGGTAATGTGTTATTTGACTACCATTTATCATAAATTATATTTTCAAAGCCATTTGATAAACTTTTTCTAAAAGTAGGACTTAATGGTAGTTAATTAAAAACAATTTGTGTATCAACTTTAGTGAAGTATCAATGTTGGATTTTAAATATAGAAATGGGTTTGAAAGATTGTATACTTACCAATTTTAGTAATGTAGGAAATGTTGGATTTTAATTATAGAAATGGATATGAAAAATTGTTTAAATCCCAACTTTTGTAAATAAGAAACATTGGATTTTAATTATAAAGTAGGAAACTAGTTTTAATTATAAAATCGTGTTGTATTTGAGTTAAAATACCAAACTATGATGCAAAGTAGAGAGTTCGTGATTGATTGAAGAACCTTACCAAAATGAGTTGAAATCTTGTTTGTGCATAAATTTTTGTAAATTATAAAACTTTGGATTATACATTTGTATTTTAATTCTAAAGTATACCTTATATTTTGAAAGTAAAAATTCATTTTCATTCCAAACAATTGAATTGCTTTTTTTTCTTTTTTTTTTAGTCTTTCTTGTATGCTCACATGAGTTTGATCTTGAATTTTTTTTTTTTTGTGCAACTTTTTTTTGGTTGTTATTGACTGTTTCCTTTCTTATTTTTTATTTTCACACCTTCAATAAACATATTTGATATTATTCCTAAGATATGGTTGATATAAAGTAAAAAGAAGAGTGTATAATGTAGGTCATAAACTAAACAATACAATTGAAATTATTAATCATTAAAAACTGTTTTTAGACATAAGTGGAACCAAATGAATTATATAAATAAATTATACAAAACCATTTCAAACAAAATAGAAGATACAAGTTCCACAAGTAACATGTGTTGAAACAAAAAAGAAAAAAATAGTACAAATAAGTTACGTTAATGTATTGAAGATCGGACAGTGTAGGCTACTTAAATGCCAATTTCCACCCTACATTGACAAAAAAAAAAAAAAAAATATCAGAAGAATACAAGATTTAGAACATATGATTAAAAAACAAAAGAACAAACAAAAATATAGATGAAATCAAGGGGACTCACTAGTGGAGAATAACAACTTGGAGAGGTAAATGATTGATTGAAATGGGGGAGAATGAGGTGTATATATAAGCATGAAATTAATGAGGTTTAAACAACCTAACCACCCAAATTAAAATGATGAAAAGTACAATTTTTAAATGGAAGTGACACCTAATTAATAAACCAACAACCAACATAATAACATAATAATAAAAAAAATAATTGTGATCCAATAGATTGATTAGAATGGAACCAGATAGCCAACCAACCAATTACAATGATTTTTATTTATTTATAAAAATGGCCTCAGGTATGGGAAAAAAAAATTTAAGCAATCAATTTTTTTGTTTAAAAATTTTTAAAACAGAACTGATCAGTAGGCTAAAATGAAAGAAAAAACCAAGCATGCTTCAAACAAGTGTTCATTTGAAAAAGTGAGATGAAAATTGTAGAGTTCGAAATGGCAATCAAGAAAAGAAAATTATGAGGCTAAAACGGTTTGAATGAAAAAAAGAAAAAGCCCTCATCATCGGCCAATATGGACATGCAAAAAATGGAAGGAACAGAGAAACAGAATGCAAACCCATCTGAACCTGACAAAAAAAAAAAAAATAAAAAAAAATTAAGTTAATGTATTGAAAATCGAAAAGGTAAAGCAAATAAAATACAAATTTCCACCCTACATTGACAAAAAAAAAAAAATGGAACTCAAAGAACTATAACACATGAAACATAATAAGAAGGGAAAAAAAAAGGAAAAAAATAAACAAAAGCTCTTCCACGAAAAAAAAAGAAAAAAAACTCTATGAACATGAAAAACAGAATATGAATATGAAAAATAAGTGAAACATGAAGAAGAAGATTAGACCACAGATCCATAAACATGCAACAAAAAGAGAGGAAGAAAAAATTATAACCCAAAAGAACATAGAAGAAAAAATAAATGGCGCATAGATCTGCACCCAATGTCGGCAGAATGTCGAAGAAAACAAAAATCAGACGAAGATATGAACATGCAACACCAGAAGACGAAAAAATAAAAAAAAGAAAATCACATACTCACCTTCAGGAAGAGCCCTCCCCTACCAAAGCCCAAACCGGCGTAACGGGACCATCTACCAAGCTCTCGACTGCGGCAAGAGCCACCATTCCTGCCGTTAGAGCGGCAAGAGAGGGCTTTGACATCCCATCTCATCTGCTTTGAAGCATTGATTAACGTTTCAAGGCAAAGAGTGCCGAGACATGAGAGAAGAGGAAGATCGGTGGAAATGAATGAGAGAGAAGAGGCGACAGAAGAGAGAGAGGGAGATCGATGGAAATGAAGGAGGGAGAGGAGACGATGGAAGAGAGAGAGGGAGATCGGTGGAAGTGAATGAGGGAAGAGGATGCGTCAGAAGAGAGAGACGAAACCGGCAGAAATGAATGGGGGAGAAAAGGAGGCGTCAGAAGAGAGAGATGAAACCGGTGGGATAAAACGAGGGATTGGGTTGTATTGGATTTGGGGTTGGTTTTGTAATCCAAACCAATCCCAAAGCCCATTCCCCAAACATGGGTTTTAAAACCCAATCCAACCCAATACAATCCAATCCCATCCCCCAAACACCCCCTATAGATTAATAATTAATATGAATGAGATTCATATAAATATATGTTGGGAAAGAAATAAATAGTTATATATGATTCAAATATTAATTAATTAAATATGAGACATTTAATTAATTAATTAATTTATTTATTTAAATGAATTTAAACTAAATAACTCTCCTACAAGGCAACATGGGGGGGAGTGGAGAGAGTAGGGAGTTGGACTCTCCTCTCTTCAAATACAATTTTTCTTTATATTTCATGTTGGTTGAAAAAAAAAGTAATACAAATTTCTTCATACTCTCATAATTTTCCACATAGATAAATCCTCTGTGAAAGATTTTTATCTCCTCCTTATTCCCTCAAGCTTTCAAAAAAAAGTTTCCACAACCTGGTATCTTGCCATATAATAGCAAGGAAGACCCTTTGGAGGCGCCACTGTGTTGAGATCGATTGCTGGAAAAAAAATGGAGAATTGTTGTGGAAGAATTCTACAAAGGTATGTTAATTTCTTTTTCCTTTTTTCATGCTTAACCTAAATTGTTTATGACATGTGGTTCTATAATTTTTCTTTAATTTTCTGTAATTTTCATCTATCCAAAATCAA
Organism: Citrullus colocynthis; assembly: GCA_031780015.1. NCBI lineage: Eukaryota > Viridiplantae > Streptophyta > Magnoliopsida > Cucurbitales > Cucurbitaceae > Citrullus > Citrullus colocynthis. Next base: position 1,212,270 of record QLSR01000127.1, on the reverse strand, counting down.
AACAAAAGCGACCAAACATTTATGCTTTGGATTTGATCTCTTCAATTTACACCAAGAGAAAAGTAATAAATGAATAATAATCTAAAAAATGGGCTCCAATAAATTATTTTTGTTGTTGTTTACCCTATTTTTTGTACTTGCATTGACATGTGGGGCCCATCGCCCAATTTGTGAAAAAAAAAAATGCAAATTGATTGACGAGTGGAGGGTAATCAATCCGTTTATGTTTCAAAATTACATTATTTTTCCTGTTATCATTAGTGCAAGTATGAGAAAGTATGAATTTGTCATATTTACTATTACCATTACCATTTAGGGTCAAATGATAATAGTAAATGTAATAGATTCCTAATTCTATGTAAACGTGATCAAAAGTAATTACGTTTGCAATTGTGAGCCGTTACCATTGATCTATCAATGCAATTCTATTACGATTATACTAGTTCTCATTATGGATTGGTAAACATGACCTAATTTTTATTACAAGCATACTAATTCTCATTACGGATAGGTACATGTGACCTTAGTTCTTTTTTTTTCCTCACTTCCATCGATATTCTTTTTGTTCTCATGCTCTCCTAATATGTGTCTTCATCAATATTCTTTGTGTGTGTATATATGTATATTGTTGGGAATGACTTTGGGCTTTTGGCCGATAGCAAAATGAAAAGGTAGTAGAAGTTGTCCCACATTAGAAGATTTAGACTTGGTAAGTGGGTATATATATAAATTCTTGCAAGGGATTTTCCAAATTGTGGTGGCAGTGGTGGAAGTATAAACCTTTTGCCATGTGTGTGTCGTTGTTGCTGCCTATTCATTCATCAAGTGGGTTAGCAAGTTTGGGTAATCGTGTTTGTGTGAAAGAAATAATTTCTTAATACCTATCCGTTTAAATTTTGCCAAAAATATTACCTTTTTATTACTGCTAAACATTATATTTGTCAAAATAATTATTGGATTTGAATTAATTCTTGGAATTAATTCCAAATCTAAAAATGATTTTTCTACTTCCTTCAAAAAGAGGTTTTTTGTATGAAAATGATTTTTCTACTTCCTTCAAAAAGAGGTTTTTTGTATGTCTGAAATTCACACAGAAACTCTAGCCATTTATCCTCTCTGTTCTTCACGTTTTTTAGCTGCTTTTCTGATTGATTCTAATTCGTCCTCCAAAGAGTGCACGTTTGAGTCTGGGTGTTGTGTGAACCTTGGGGAGCAACCAACTTCTTGTGATATAGCATTGAGGTTGTGCCGTTCTTGCTTTCAGGGCAATGGGCTTATCTATGGCACAATAATCTTCATCTGGTTTTACAATTTGAAAGCAAGAATCTACTCATCCTACATTCCAGATGTCAATCAAGAACGGTAAGGTTCTTCAAGATCTATCAAAATTGGAGCATTTGGACGGATCCAATTACCGTCGTTGGTCTTAGAATCTCGTTATATTTTTCAAGCAACTAGAAGTTGATTACATTCTCACCGCCGATAGATTGGTTAATGGTAAGGTTCTTGACAAAGGTAAGTCTACTGTGGTGGTTGATCCAGATAGCTCGAAAGTCCATAGATCCATCAAAATTCGCTCAGTCCAGATCTGAACCTATTATAGATCCAGACAAATTTGAGAAAGATAACAAGACAATCAATGGCCATTTACTCAATCATATGACAGACTCTTTATTCGATTTATTTGTGGTTCAGAAGTCCGCAAAGGTGATATGGGACACTATGGAATCTAGGTATGGAGGAGATGATGCAGGCCGTAAGAGGCACGTTGTTGGAAAATGGTTGCAGTTCCAGATGACAGATGAGAAACCAATTGTCAATCAAGTGCATGAATATGAGAATCTGGTGGCGAACGTTCTATTCGAAGGTATGCAGACGTGCGAAATTCTCCAAGCAAATGTACTACTTGCGAAATTTCCACCATCCTGAAGTGATTACAGAAATCACCTAAACACATAAGACGAAAAATTTGACAATGTAGGAATTGATCACTCACATGCGCACGGAAGAAGAAAATCGATAGAAAAATAAGATTATCTTTGAAATTTTAAATTTTGTTAATGTTAACCTGGTTGAGTCTTCTGCTGTTAACAGAAACATGTTAAAAAATAATAGCAAACAACCTGTCAAAAATAATTCCTATAACAAGAAGGAACATCACAAAGGTGCTGGTGGGAAGATAGAAAAGAAAAATTGATATGCTATGTCTGTGGAAAACAAGCAAATCCTAACAGTGTAACCAAAAGAAAGGAAGGCCAGATCAAAGATCAATCTGACAGACCAATCTTGTTGAGCAAAATGACATCATTGCTACTGTGGTCATGGAAGCCAAGGTAAAAAACAAATCAGATTGGATTCTCAACACTGGAGCCTCAAAACACTTCTACTTAAATCGAGAACTCTTCCATGACTTCCAAGATATTGCCAACGGTGAATGTGTGTTCACGGGTAATTCTGCTACAACAAGAGTTCTTGGGAAAGGGAAGGTTCTCTTAAAACTTACTTTTGGTAAAACTTTATCATTAAGTGATGTGTTGTATGTACCTTCGTTACATAGGAACCTGGTGTTTGGAAGTTTGTTGAACAGGGCTAGGCTTAAAATTGTACTAGAGGCTGACATGGTTATTCTTACCAAAAATGGTAACTTTGTTAGTAAGAGGTACTTAGTTGATGGTCTTTTTGTTTTAAACATCATTAATGTTGCTTCTATGATGAATGAAATTGCTTCCAGTTCTGTTTATATCGCTGAATTGATTGATTTGTGGCATGATAGATTAGGTCATGTGTATGTTGCATCGATTAAGAAACTCAAAGAATTAAATTTTATCAATGCATCTCAATCACATGAAGATAGAAAATGACCTATATGTGTAGAAGCAAAATTTACTTAAAAAACCTTTTAAACTTGTGACTACTAGGAACATAGAATTACTTGAATTGATTCATTCTAATTCAGCTGATTTAAAAAATACAAGTAGAGGCAGTAAAAATTACTACATATCCTTTGTTGATGATTTTTCTAGATATACTAAAATTTATCTTTTAAAAGAAAAGAATGAATTTGGTAGTATATTTTTGAAATATAAAGCAGAAGTAGCAATCAATTAGACAAAAGAATTAAAAGGTTATGGTCAGATAGAGGTGGTGAATATAATGATAAATCTCTTAAAGAATTTTGTGAATCAAATGACATTATTCATGAATTGACTTGAATTTATTCACCACAACAAAATGGTATTGCTAAACATAGAAACCAAACAATTAAAGAGATGTTGAGTGCTATGCTTTTAAATTCTAGGTTGTCTGACAATATGTAGGAAGAAGCTGCACTTTCTGTCTATTTCATTCTTAACAAGGTTCTTCACAAAAACTGGATAAAACGTCATACGAACTATAGTGAGGTTATGCACCTAATCTCAACTACCTGAGAGTGTGGGGGTGCTTGGTTAAAAGGTAGCATGCGTTCAAGAAACCTACAGTAGGATCTAAAACCTTTGACTGTATTTTCATTAGTTATGCTCATAATAGTGTTGCATATAGATTCATATGATAAATCAATATGTGAGTCTAAAGATGTTGAATTTTTTTTAGCATATATTTCCTGTGATCAAGCTGGATAATGAATCAATTATAACATATAATAGCGACAAAATATATGTATCTTTACCTTCTTCTTCTGATAGTATGCATGAAATTAAACCTAGGAAAAGTTCTGATAATATGCATGAAATTGAACCTAGAAGAAGTAAAGACAAAGAACCGAAAAGAATTTTGGTCCTGATTTCTTAACTACTTTTTTAGTTGAAAGGCCATATGATGTAGATAATCAATTTGCATGCATGTATCTAATAGATGAGGTCCCAAAACCTACTAAGAAGCCTTAAGCTTTGTAGACTCAAATTCGTGGAAAAAAGCAATTAAGAGTGAATTAGATTCACTAAACATGAATCAAATTTGGGACTTGGTAGATCTTCCTAAAGGTAGTAAACCAATTAGATGCAATGGATCTTTAAAAAGAAAATTAGACCTGATGGCTCGATTGAAAGGTACAAGGCTAGTAGTAGTAGAAGATACCAAAAACAAGGAATTGACTACTTTGACACGTATTCTCCTGTTACTAAAATAACTATAATTAGGGCCTTGATTGCCCTAGCCGCCATTCATGATCTTCAAATACATCAAATGGATGTAAAAATGGTCTTTCTTAATGGTGACCTAGAAGAGGAAATATACATGGTACAACATGAAGGGTTTACATTTACTAGTTGATAGCTCTCGAAAAGAGCTATTTTTGTGTCCTTAATTTTCTTTGGTTGTTATGTTTAATATGTTTAAATGTTTATTTTTGTAGAAATTCGAGCAAATCATGTACCTCAGAGTGTTACGGACCATTCAAGATTGGAGCTATCTTGGGCACCCCAAGCTTAATGACATAAAATTACTAAAATACCTATGGAGCAAGCACAGAGTAGAGCGCAACTACGTTGTGCTGTATACTCAAAGGTGGAGAACAACTTTGACGAGAGCACAGGGACACTTCGAATTTTTCAGATTTCAATATTTCGGAAAAACCAACGTTGTTTCAAGAATTTACATCACTTTTACATAAAAAAGATTACAAGCAAACCCTAACCCTTGGGAGAATTAGTAGAGGAAGATTTTTAGAGTAATCGTAGAGATTATTCTCTTAAAGAGTGTGTTCGGCCCTATTTATAGAACTTTATGGGTTACTTTAATCTTATTAGGTAAACCCTCCACAAAGATTTTAAATCAAATATTTAATAATATCCAATATTAATAAATATCTTGCCAAATAATATCTCATATTAAATAATTTAAAGTATTTAAATCTTATTTAAATATTTATTTTGAGTAGAATATTTGATTTGAATTTTATCCAAATTAAAATAATTAATTATTTGAATCAAATTCAAATCAATTAATTAATTCTCCTTCTATTTATTTTTTGCAGAATCTTTAATTTGGATCTCATCCAAATTAAATAATTAATTATTTGAATTCAATTCAAATTAATTAATTAATTCTCCCTCTATTTATTTATATGGATTTTATCCAAATAAATAATTAATTATTTAAATCATATTCAAATAAATTAATTCTTTCATATTATAAAGTTATAATTTGAATGACATTCAAATAAAATTTATAATAGATCATGCAATTAATTGTGTCCAATACAATTAATATTTTCCCTCATAAATTTGAACATTTCAAATTTTTCTTTCAACATAGTTGATCCTTGTTGGTCTGTGGTGAGCTAGCAAGGGTATCTTATGAATCTATAAATCAGAAGATCCAACGATATGAGATTAATTAGCTAAACTCATAAACCACATTAATCAATATTCGTTAACTGTGGGTATACTCTACTAAAGACCCAAAACTGCACTCTTCTTACTGTAAATATATTTTTGAGTTCATTGATATAGACCAATAATAGCAAATGAGTCCTTCACAAGTGTACACTCGCTGGGTCAAATTACCTTTTTACCCCTAGGTTACTTCTAAATCCTTAAGTACCAATGCTCCTCTAATGAACAACATGTTTATGGTTAAACCATTAAACAGAAACCCCTCTTGGGCTAGTGAGAGGGTAGGGCCCTTTGCTCAAGTCCTAGAGACACCACTTAAGGGAACACTTATCTACTTACTCTAAAAATGGGAATGAGTGAATTTCATCTTATATAATTATGTCCCTAGCTCCCCACTTGGCCTTGTCCCCAAGATGGTAGGCATATTGAGTTAGCAAACGACCACTCTCACCCATACAAATCAAAGGACAATCCCTCGTGGATAGGAGTTTATAATATACTCAGGATTAATACCAAGTTGCCTAGGTCATCCTATTGAAATAGAAACCTAACTAGTCAACGAAGTTACATCTAGTGATTAATATTTTGTGGTTCGGTCTTATGCAAACTCATTGTATAGGATACCCCCACTCGCATGTCACCTACAACAACGTGTTAGATCATTGCGTTTGTATCAAATACAAAGCGGGTTATAACCATAGTGTCACCAGGATAAGGTATCCAACCTTATTCCTATACTATATACCATTTAGACTGTATCTTGAACATTGATCTCCATATGTCCCCACATATAGTTCAAGACTCATAAAGCAGCCTAGGATGTTAGTTTATTGGATTTAGAGTTATTAAGACAAAAACAAACAAAAACAATCAATAACGCTTATCGAAGTAGCACATCAATAACTTTTTGTTAATAATTTAATTACGGTCAAATTACTACATTTACAATCTACGAGTTTTAGGGCAAAACCCAACAGATCTTAGCTATTGATTTTTGCTCGTGCGTTTCCTTGTGTTCGTCCATGTCTAAAATCAATTGGTAGCAAGGGTTAATGTATGCATGCTAAGGAATATAGACTATCCATAGGCCTTAGAATGTATACTTAACCTAGATTGAAAGAAACTTGGTTAATTAGGTTTGGGCTCTCCCACTAATTAATCACACAATTGAATCCTAGGGCTTAATGTGCTTGTTCTTGGTTTTAATTGACACCGAACCCAATTAGAATTCGGAGCTTGTAGTTTAATTAGAGTTTAATGCTTTAATTATTGGTTAGGACGCTCACTCGGATTATTCCAAATGATTAGGCTGCCTATTGCATCGATGGATTTGGATGAATTGAGTTAGTAGTTGTGATTGCATAATCGATTACGAGTTCATTAAAATATTTCAATGATAGAAGTTAGACAAGAATCCCAATTTGCTCCCAAGACTAGAATTCCTACCATTGATTACATTTTTCTCATCATTTTACTCGCTTGCATTCAATTTCATGCCTAGTTCTAATCCATACCAAATA
>QLSR01000127.1:1161080-1205227 GCA_031780015.1 Citrullus colocynthis | reverse complement strand
ACCCCCCCCCCCCCCATGTTTATTGTTTTAATTAGGAAACTTACTTAACGAAACAAAGTCTACAGTCCCTGTGGATCGACCCGAGCTTACCACTTTTGCTACGCCATCGTAGTAATAGGAGTATAATTTGGTAATATAAATTTCTTTTGATAGTTTCTCTTTGGAAATTAAACGACACCAAAAAGAAAATCTTCATCACCAGTCAAGAAAATGAAGTGTGCAAGCTTAAAAGATCTCCTTATGGTCTTAAGCAAGCTCCCAAACAATGGTATGAAAAATTTAATAATACGTTAGTAAACAAAGATTTCAAGGTGAATTCCTTTGATACCTATGTTTACTCAAAATTATTTGGAATTGAATGTGTGATTATATGTTTGTACATTGATGATATGCTTATTTTTGGAACAAACATAAATGTAATCAATAATACTAAGTTACTATTATCGTCACATTTTGAAATGAAAGGTTTAGGAGAAGTTGGCGTAATACTTGGTGTTAAGATAAGAAAAACTGAGAATGGGTTCTTTCTGTGTCAATCACACTACATAGAAAAATTGTTAAGAGATTTGATTGCTCTGATGACGCTCTTGTAAGAACACTTTATGATGCTAGTATGAGCCTTATGAAAAATAAAGGAGATAGTGTCTCTCAACCTAAATATGCAAAGATTATAGGAAGTGTTATGCTTTTAATGAACTAAACTAGACTTGATAGAGTAGAATGAGTAGATATACACATAACCCTAACAAAGATCACTAGATTGCTCTTCGTCATTTGTTAAGGTAGCTTAAAAGTACAATAGGTTATTGTTTGCATTTTAATAAATTTCCTGTTGTATTAGAAGGGCATTGTGATGCTAACTGGATAAGGAACAACGATGAAGTGAGCTCCATTAGTGGATATGTGTTCTTACTAGGAGGACATGCCATATCATGGAAGTCTGCAAAACAGACTTGTATAGCTAGGTCCACCATAGTGTCAGTGTTTATTGTTCTAGAATTGGCAGGATAAGAGGCTGAGTGGTTTAGAAGCCTACTAAGAGATGTACCATTTTGGGAGGGGGGTGGGGGAGCATCAGTACCGGTCTTTTTACACTGTGACTCACAAGCTACCATAGGAATTGCCAAAAAATAGTGTATACAATGGGAAAAGGAGACATATAAGTCTCAGACATGGAATTGTGAAACAGTTGTTGAAAGATGGCATTGTCTCCTTAGAGTTTGTGAGGTCGGAGATGAACTTGGGGGATCTTCTAACCAAAGGTCCAACAAGGAGAATAAGTAAGGAATCTCCATTGTGCATGAGACTTAAACCCATAAAAGCTCCATAGCCCTTCCTTTGAGTGGTTCTAATACAGACTTGATGGAGATAACTAAAACCTTAAAGTTCCTTAGCTCTTTCTTTGGGTGGTTCTGACATGGACTTGATGGATAGTTGCAAAATCTTCATAGCTCAGTTTTGAGTGGTTTGACTTTTGACAGATTTGATGGAGTTAGTCTAGGTGTGGAATAGATATGAAGTCTTCATGGCTCAATTTTTGAATGGTCTGTTGCTATAGACTTGATGAAGCAATAACTATGAATGTGAAAGTGTGACTACCTTCTATGAAAGAGTTTAAGGTCTCTTTCTAGAGCTTTCACGGTAACCCGAGGTTTAAAGTCTTTTTCAAGGTTTTTCTACTTTCTTCAAAAAGAGGTTTTTTGTATCTCTGTAATACACACATAAACCCTAGCCGTTTATCCTCTTTGTTCTTTATGTTTCTGAGTTGCTTTTCTCACTGATTTCAATCCTTCCTCCGACGAGTGCACGTCTAAGTCTAGGTGTTATGTGAACCTTGGGGAGCAACCATTTTGTGATATAACACTGAGGTCATGCCGTTCTTGCTTTCAAGGTAGTGGGCTTATCCACGCACAACAATCTTCATTTAGTTTTACATATATCCAATTTTTTAGTAAAAACATATGTAATCAATTGACGGGGAATTTGAACAGTATGTGTCCTAATTAGTTGAAAAATACTTGAATTTATATTTAAATTATGAACTATTATTCCCTAGTCCAAGTTGTGAACTAATCCATTCGTTTTTATTAGGGTAGTGTGTGTGTGTGTATATATATATATATTTGTCTATGTGCTTTGACTTTGAATTATTTTAGTCCCTATATATAGTTTCAATAGGTTTATTTTGACTTTAATTTTTGTTGATTTTGGTTCCTATTAATTAAAATGTTTATTTTAGTTCTTGTACTTTTAAAAGTAACCATTTTAGTTTATTCATTTTCATTTTCATTTCATTTCATTTTTAAGGGACCAAAATTGCCACTTAAGTTCAAGGACCAAATTGAACCAAAATTAAATGTACAAGAACTAAAATGAACCAAATCGAAAGTAGGAAGACTAAAGTTGTATTTAAATCATATTATTATAAATGTTGACTACAGGGCTATTAATAATCCTAAAGATGAGATTCAGCAGACCAAATCTAACCCTAGTTGAAACCAAAGGTAAGTGAAAAGTTAAAAATGTGAATCTTCACGAACATTGCTTGCTTGGAGTCACTTAACTAAAATACATAAAACAAATAAACTGACCTCAAAGTAAAATCTTGTTTTCTTCTATAAAATAAGCGAAAAACATAAAATAGTTGTAAATCCTATTTTTATAAATCAAGCTTGACTCGTTTGACATGTTAGGGGAAATTCCATCTCCCTCTCCCGGATCTATCTCTAGCTAAACTCACCAAAGATTAGACTAGCCCAAACTCATGTAGTGTAATTTTAAAACATGATAGCAAACTCTTGATTTTTATTCAATCTTTTTTTCAATTTAACATTACGTGGAGTGAAAGACTCAAAATTTTTATTTATTGATCGAAGATACACGTTTTATGTCAATTGAATTTTCTCATGTTCAGACACTTCATATTCATTTAGTTTGGAAAATGTGTATGGGACCTTGATATTGAACTGTGGGAAGCCCCAAAAATGGGCCCAATTTTGTAGCAAGGCCCATTAATAGGTGCATAATCAAACTACCAAGTCCAAGTAAATTAGGGTTTGATTTGTGTTTAAAATAAATAAATAAATGAAATAAACTATTATTATATATGCATTTTAACCATTTTATAGGAAACCCAGCTGCGAGGAAGGAGAAGAAAACACCCACGCCGTATTCCTCTCTTTCTTAAACCCTCTCTATTTCGTTTTCTTATCCAGCCGTTGCAAGCCGCCGCTCCATTTGTCTGCCGCCTTCGTCCGCGCCATGACCAGCGCCGCCACCGTCGACTGTGAGGTGCCGCCGCTGCTTGTGTTTCGCCGACGGTAAGAGATTCGGCTTTGGGTTTTTGGGTTTCTATCTCTCTTCCTCTCCCGTTTTCTCACTCTCTTTTTTGGGCTCTTGGGCTTTATTTTTCGTTGCTGCATTTTCATTGTGCACTGGTCCTTCCTGCGTTTTCATGGAGAATTTCTTTGCGCGGCCCTTAAGATCGCCTTACTCAGTGTGAAATGGAAGCGTTTCGAGTCATAGTTGCGTTACAGCGAATACTTTTTTCAGAGAATTCCATTTGGGTTTTCCTTCTGGAATTCTCTCCATTTCCCACTTGGACTTGTTCTTGAGGCATTTGTTCTCCGTATTTGGATCTCCTACTACTTGTTATCTGAAACCCTGACGTCTTGGCTTTTTGCTGTTTCGTTAGATAAGTTAAAGGTATTTGGAGTTTCAGATCCGTATGGGTATTGTCTATGTCTCACTCTAAGGTGGATTACATTTCATATTCGATTCTGGTCTTCTTTGTATTTAGCTTTATTATTGTTTTCGTTTTTTTTCCTATTTCGAACATGTGAAAAGATGGTTCATTAGTTCATGGCGAGCATGATGATTCAATTAGATGTATGAAAGGATTAGTCCTTCCTGAACTAAGCTTTTTGAGGCATTTTCATTTGTCTGACTTGCCAGAGTTTTAACTAAATAACCTCTTACGAAATCATTTTTCAATTGGAATGGTTGGTGTTGATGAGCTTGTGCGGAGACTGAAATGAGCCAGCTAGTATCCTAAATGCCTTGGAATGAGTTATTTCCTCTAACTATTTAGAGGATATTTCTAGATCAGATTATTAGAATTGTTACTGTTGATTTAGGTTCCTTTCAGTTACTTGTGTTGGAAATCTTTATAATCAAGCTATTCATCTAGGATTTAATAGGTTGTGATTTGAACTTCGTTCCCTTTAGTTGTTTCCACATGTTTTAAATTTTGTACATCGCTATCGAGTTTCTGATTCACTATGTCTTGTTCATTTTGTCATGTGTTTAGAATTTGTGAATTCATAATTTCGAAATTGGATGATTTAAGTATTTGGTTGGGTTTTCTAATTTTTGATAAAATGATTTGCTTATCTTACTTGAAATAATCACATTGCCTTTTGCCTATGATGGTATGATGGTGTTAAATATACTTTGAGATTAATTTCTGTGAAAAGAATTTACTCTGAGGCATCATGGCTCTTGTTCTTTGTTGTCTGTTTGATATACGAGTTTTCTTCTGTTTTTAGTGGTTATGTGCCTTGCCTTTGTATTTACATTTGGTTATTCACACATTGGCTTTGTAGTTTTTTATTCTCTAATTTCATTAGATCAACGAGATTTTTAGTATTGTGCAAGTGATGATAAAATAGACAGGGACATCAGCACTCTGTAAGAGGATGATGATTTGTCGTTGGGAATCTCTCTGATGCACTTGATCATTATTTATTTATTTTATTTGGTCAATGATGCATATTTATGCACGTATTATCAGAGAAAGAGATGATGGTACTGATGATTGTCACTACCTCTGAGGCCAAGGCTTCTCTTTTCACAAATTTGTTTTGTTCTTCAGTTAGTATTCTGTTAGTGTGCGTGTGCATGTTATTGTGGAGTAATTGTTTAGAGGTTGTACTTTTGTTAAACCAAAAGACAGATCTTATTTGAGGTGGCATTTGTTGTTGAAGACGTCAGATCTTTGGCTATAAATTGTGGGGAGGTTTCCTTCACTCACACTTGTGTCGTTTTAATGGATTATCACATTCCCTTACTCATAAGTCTATGGAGATTTGCAGGTTTTCCAAATTCCTCACCGAGTGATTATGTTGAATGATGTGGATTTTGGAGCTTTGCTGTGTTCATGTTATCCTCAGAAGAGTGCCCTTTATTTCGGATATTTGTTGTGGCAGCTCAAGGAATTTGGTATTAATGCTGGTGTGTTGAGGTCTGCCTTGTCGATGAGCATAAGGTTTTTCCTCTTGTGGATGGAGCATAATGTGGGTGATTGTTTCGTCTTTCAATGAATATTATGTAAGATTCTGTGGTTTTAAATCCATTTTACTTTTGTTGAATTAAAAATGTATTTCTCGAGGAAGAATTATAATATATATCATATATTACACTATAATTTGAATGATATAGTAAAATATTAATTGTATGAGATGAGTCCATATGCTAATTGATGGTTGAATTAGGACTAGTTTTATGGTTTAACAATACACTTAAAATCAATATGTTGATGTTTAGAACATATCATGCGACAAAGACTATGATATAAAGGGTTAAAGGGAGAAGAGAATGAGTTTAATATATGGTGGTTATGTACTTACGAAATGTGTTTTCATATCTAAATATGAAATGTGTTTTCATATCTAAATATTGTAAGGTAGGCAAGTTGTCAAGGAATAAAAAAGTGGTAAAATGTGCTTTTCAGGTTTATTAAAAGTTTCAAATTGCAATGAAATTACAAAATTGAATGTTGATTTTGGACCATTGGGTATTGATGGGAATGAGATGGCATATTAATTCTTCCTCTTCAGCTGGAAGAAACAAGAAGATTCTTTAGAGGATGAATAAAAAAATGATATATTTCAGACTTGGAAAAAGTCGGTTGTTTTGTTCAACCACCGATGGAGGGTGGACTTTTGTAGCTCCATTCAAGAAGTGGATGGAGAATCTTCAACATAGCCCAAAAAAATGTTGGTGTTTTTGAGGCTCTTTCACCTGTCTAATTCATCTTCTCTAAATAGGTGGAAATAGGGGTGCTGATTCAAACTAAATTGAAAATCAAAGTAAAAAAAAAAATCATATGCCAAACTGAAATAAAAAGAATAGAAACATTTGTGTGCTAGTTAAATTTCTTTGCTACCTGGTCTCGCTAAGAGAGAAAAGTGTGTGAGCTGTACAAGAGTTTTGAAAAAGAGATCTTTCAATTGAGATCAATTAGAGAATTTTACATGATGGTAAAAGAAAATTCACTTAGTTGATCTTTTTTTTGGTGAGTAGTTGCTCTTCACGTATATGCTTGTGTATTCCAATTTTTGTAATGTTTGTTTGATTTCTAAACTATTTTTGAAGTTCTTCCCAACATGTGGTATAAGCGCGACTACGATTTGTATTGTAAATAGTGTTTTTTTGTAGATCTGCTAGAATTGAGTGAATGTGTCAACTTTTATAGTCTCTAAAGTTTTATGTGAAGAAATTTTATAGAATGATCAATTCGACTTGTGGCATGTGCGAGTCAATGATGTGATGATACAATTGGAGAGACACAAGGTCTCCATAGAAACCAAGCAATGATGTTTTTGAAGAGTTAAGCAGTGTAAGTGGTCTAGGGGGTTCATGAGTGATTCAGTAGAGGTTTCGATATCAAAACCGTAGCAATTGAAATTAGGAACCCTTTTCGTGTGTTTAAACTCCTAATTATGAATCTTTAAAACTCCCAAAATCAATTAACACAATTCCAAGGGAGAGTTAGAAAGTTAACGAGAGCTTTGGTGATCTCAAAAACAAACAGTGAAGCATAGAAGAAGTAAACTTAAAAAGATAACAAACAAAGTTTGGTGACCTAGTTAGCAATATACCCTCAATGACTGAGGGTAGTGTGCCAAGGAAAAATATTTTACTAATATGAAGTCAAACAATTACAACTTTGTACTTTTCTGTAAATAAGCATTAAATGCAGTGACATACAAGAGCTTAACTTGATGAATGAACACTTAGGCTCCATGTCAAAGAAACTTAAGTTTCCTAAGTACATGCATATTAGTAAGCAATCACTTAGGTCACTCCTAAATGTGGGACTCCCTTTTAACCACAATATTTCCACTTTCAATTGGAGGCTACTCTTATTTATGCCAAATTTTGGCCAAGAGAAAACATACTTGACCTTCACGTGACAATAACAGTGAATTTGTAATTTGGGGAGGAATGTGGCCTACGAGATAAAAAAGTTTGCACACTGGTGTGGTGCTTGCCACATAGGCTCCAACGCTTAAGTTAGAAAGTGTGGATGTGCAGCAAGTTAGAGTTTCAGTAATAGAAAGGACGTCCTTCCTTTAAGGCTTTTCTCTCTTATTTATAGAATCCTTCCCACCTTTTCCTTTTCTTCTTAGGATTTTCGATGATTATCTCTTCCCTATTTGCACTTGGGCTTTCTTCTCACGTGTTGCCCCCATTCAGGGGCATGTTGGATGGGTCGGCCTTGGCTCGAGCTGAGGCTAAGCTTCATGGCTTGGGTCAGACTCAAGTTGCATGCCTTTTCTTGATCTCGGTTGATCCTAGGCCTTTCTATTTGACCCATTTTCTGCCTGACTTTTAGTTTGAGGGTAGTGTGTCTAGGAAAGATATTTTACTAATGTGAAGTCAACCAATACAACGTTGTACTTATCTATAAATAGACGTTAAACATAGTGACATACAAAGAGCTTAACTTGATGAATGAACATCTAAACTCCTCTCAAAGAAACTTAGGTTTCCTTAAGCACATGGATATTAGTAAGCAATTAGTTAGGGCACTACGAAATGTGAGACTTCCTTTTAACTGCAATCTTTCCACTTTCAATTGGAGGTCACTCCACTCGATGAACTTAGGCGCCCCCTAAAATTTTCCTTCCCAAACAATGATATTCTTAGGCTCCCATTAAGATGGAAACAACCTTCACAAGTAGCTAGTCAAGCTTTAGAATGATCTAGAGCACGACTTCTAAATCTACAAAACTTTCTATCTCACAATCTTAAGATTGTCACACGACCACGTTGTTCAGACACACAAAACAAACACTTTAATCAAAATAATCAAAAGCGACAACCCTAGGCTAGGAGGACAAACAACATACTCTTAAATAGACACAACAAGAAAAGGAAAATTTCTCATTAAAAAATTGTAGAGCTTAAGTAAGGAAAAGGTCCAAGCAATAATCACGTCGGATTTTCCTGATAAGGAAATAATTAATTGTAGGAACTGTATTTCAAGAGACAACGTACAAAGCAATCCCTGAGATAGTCAACAAAGCAGCCTTAAACAAATATAGGCACTTCCAAAACTCTAACAAACTCTCCTTTTGGCTATTACTTTATAAGGTAGCATAACTAGGACAGAAACGACAATAAGCACTGATATTCCAGAAGACCCACCATAGTCATAGAAAGAGAAGACAAAGAAATCAACCCTAAGTTCATGAAAGAAGGAGATTAAGCACAAGCAACCATAAAGTCCTTCAAACACAGCCGTAGAGTCCTCAAACAAAACAACAACAAAACCAACCAAACTAACAAATATTCTCCTCCTTTTTTCGACTTAAAAACATTGAAATGAATCGCAAAGAGACGACTTTAGTCATCCTAAGTAGCAACATTATCAATAGCTTGAGAGGTAGAAGCATCACCAATTGTAGAAGATGCCAGCCACATCATCTGTAATAACACATCCACCTCAGTCTTGCACTCATTAGCTCACTAAATCTAAGTATATTGACTAAGAGGCCAAAAACTGCATAATAAGCCTTCCAAAAGGAGAATTAACTGACAGAGCATCCACATTGTCAAATGGAGGAGGGGGAGTACGATCAGGGACATGATGACCTTGAAAGAGTTTGTAGCTAAGAGTGAGAAGAGCAAGTGGAGGACCCATGGGCTTATTAGTAGAGATTAAGTTACCAGGATAAGGAACCCAACCTTATCCATGTACTATACACCTTTTAGTTTATTACTTGAACGCAATCTACTTATATGTCAACTACATGTTGTTCATGTTACACTAAAAAACTGTGGATCTTAATTGATTGGATTTGAGTTATGCAATTAATAACACTTATTTATTTAAAAATAAATAATACTTTATTTATTCAATAATTTCTTTATAAAATTTACATACTACAAGATCCATGACATAAACCCCAACAATCTAACTAATAAATTTATGGAAAATGTAATAATTGGTCTTGTACTATTAGCAAGATACATAAGTTCACCAATTACACTAATGTATGGTACTTTAGGATTAAGAAATTCTTCATGATCATCTCGAGGTCGAAATGTATCTTTTTTTACATCTGAGTGAATGAACTTCCACTAAAATGTTCAATGGATGTTCTTTGTCCATATAAAATCTTATTAAAATTTTTCTTGTATAAGTTGATTGATGAACAAATATCTCATCTACTAAATGCCAATTTGCAAGTCAAGGTAAAATTTTATTTTTCCAAAATCTTTCATCTCAAATTCTTTCTTCAGATATTCTATCACCTTTGAAAGCTCTTTAAGAATTCAAATTATATTTAAGTCATCAACATATACAGTTATAATTGCAAATTATGATTATGATTTCTTTATAAAAGTACACAGACATATTTGATTGTTTTGATATCTTTCTTTCAATAGATATGCACTTAGGTGATTGTACCACATTCGTCTTGATTGTTTCAATCTATATAGTGATCTCATAAACTTTATTAAATACAATTATCGAGAACTTGATTTATATGTTTCAAGTATCTTAAATTCTTTTGGGATTCTCATATAAATATCATTATCAAAAGATCCATATAAATATGTTGTGACTATATCCATAAAATGCATGCCAGACTTTCATACACAATCACACTAATTAAATATCTTAGTGTAATTACATCCACCACAGAATAATCTCCTTATAACCAATACCATGTATTTGGGAAAAACCTTATGCAATTAGTCTTGCTTTATATCTTGAGACCTCATTAGTATTATTTCTTTTTTCTTACAGATACCCATTTGTATCCCACAAGCTTGGCATCTTTTGGTGTTTGGACTACTGGTCCAAAAACTTGACGTTTTAAAAGTGAGTTTAATTCTACCTTGATTACTTCTTTTCACTAAAGCCAATATTTTCTATGTCAACATTCTTCAATAGATTTTGGTTTAGAATCCTCATTTTCATGTATAATATCAAGAGCAACACTATATAATTTTTTTTTGTCAATAACTACATTAATTTGGTTCCACCTTTTCCCTGTCAAGACATAGTTTATTGAAATCTCATTATTATCTTTAGGTACTACACCTTCTTCATTAATCATACTATCAGCCATGTTCAGGGTTTTTTCATGGTATTTATATCTTCAACCAAGTCTTTTTGACTAATGACTATTTTTCTTTTTCGAGGATTTTGATCTTTTGAATTGGTCTGCCATGTTTTTAGCGTGTCTCAGACTCATTAGTGACAACTTGCTGCGTTGTGATATCAATTTTTTATGGAGCGTTTGCAACTGGTATATATAACTTAGTTAATTTCTTAGCATCTATAAATGCATATGATAATTGATTTGCTATATTTTGCAAACAAATTATTTTTTGAACTTCAAGTTCACATTAGTCTGTATATAGTTCTAAATGAGACAATAATGATGCATTGAATGTAATTTCTTTTTTCAAATTCTTAATTCCCCTCCCTAATGTTGCAAAATTTGTCTCATTAAAATGACAATCAACAAATCGTGCAGTAAATACATCACTTGCCAGGGTTCAAGTTATTTATTAACTGATGGAGAATCAAATCCAACATATGTTTCTAACCTCCTTTGAGGACTTACCTTAGTACATTGTAGTAGAGCAATTGGAACCTATGTTGCACATCCGAAAAATTCTTAGATGGGAAATTGTTTCCTCATGGCCCTAAGCTAATGTTGATGACAAGTGCTTATGATAAACTACTGGCCTAATGCGTACAAGTGACACAACATGCAAAATAACATGACCCTATATAGATGTTCAACCATGAGCTATAAAATGCTCAACATTTTGTGTATGAATATGAGCTACAAGACGTTAAACCATTTTGTGTATGAACATGAGCTACAAGATGTTCAACACTTATCTCAATTGATATATAATAATTATCAAATGCTTGGGATGTAAATTCACCAGCATTATCAAGACGAATGGTCTTAATTGAGGAAATTGTGCTCTAAACTTAATTATTTGAGCAAGTAGTCTTGCAAATGCAAGGTTTCGACTTGATAATCAGCACATGTGTGACCATCTACTAGATGCATCTATTCATACCATAAAATATATATATGGTCTACTTGGTGGGTTAATAGGTCCGTATATATCACCATGAATTCATTCTACAAAATGTTGGTGATTTAGTCCTCACGTTAGTTGGTGATGGTTTAATAATTAATTTATCCTAAGAGCAAGCGTTGAAGGAGAGATTTTGGACCAATGCCATGTCATTTACCAAATTAATTATGAAATTACAAATGATCAAATTTGAGACTAATTAAAGGTTGACATGTGTCTCAATTGAAATTGAAGACATAATTAATTGACAGATCTCGATGATGCCATGTGTTTTCATCATGACTATTGGATTTAGTAAAATAATTTGATCCAATTTGATATCAATATTTGGGCTAAAGTCTAATTAAGCCAAAAAAAGTAGGCTGAATTTGGCTCAAAGGCCAACTAAGGCCCAAATCCAGTTAGTTGGTCCCAAGGACCAAGTCCATGGACCAATTAAGCCCAAGCCCATAAAGCCCACTTGAGAACTCTATAAATAAAGAGTTTTCCATTTGAATGGTTTAGAAAATTTACACTCATAAAGCCTAGAAAGAATTCTCCCTACAATTAGAAAACTTCCCAACTCCTGAAGCTAAACCACACTTGAAGACTGAAGCTCTTTAGACCGTAGATATTCTTCCAAGACTCTAACTTCAAGAACATCAATGCACTCCACTTTCATACATCAAGTGTACGCATTTAGTTGAGAGAGAACTACAAGATCGAGTATTAAAAATCGAACCACATATACATCAAATCTATATAAACTTAAGTTCAACTCCACGAATCATGTTTCTCTAGAGACCTCGTGAGAAAGAATTGGCACGTCCAATGAGACATCTCTACCTCAACTCTCTCTCTCATTATCCAAGCTAAGCAATGGCGTCAAAGAAAGTTGAGTCTAAATCTACTGTTCCAAGTGACGCCTACATGGGATCTATCACCCCCAGTCACTCAAAGGGGATCTTGTAGGAGAAAGAACAAGGTTTTGTCATCGAGGAGAACATCCGGAAGCGATTGACAGAATCCTCTAAAGGCGGGATTGTCATCAAAGAAAAGCTTTTGTTTGACAACTTTACTCCTACTTCTGATTGCTCCAAAAAAGAATCACATCCTGATGTTATGTTTGTTATGATGGTTGATGTAACAAATGAGGTAGTCATGGCGAAAATGGAGAGAAAAAATAGATCTTCTAATGAAAGCTGTTGAGGAGCGAGATCATGAGATCGCTGTCTTAAAAGATCAAATGCAGGCTCGAAAAACTGCTGATTCAAGCCAAACTCTTATTGTCAAGGCCAATAGCAAAAGGAAAACTCTATTGTAGGGAAGCCAGTTGCAACAATCCACCTCTGTCGCTCCTTTAACGATCCAGTAGCTGTAGGACATGATCACAAATTCCATCATAGCTCATTATGGAGGACTGTCAAAAACTTATCCTATGTACTCTAAGTCGTACACTAAAGAATTGACAACTTGAAAATGCCTATTGGGTATCAAACCCCTAAGTTCCAGTAGTTCGATGAAAAATGTAACCCAAAGCAACACGTTGCCCATTTTGTTGAATCCTGTGAAAATGTGGGAACCAAAGGGGATCTGCTAGTCAAGTAGTTTGTCTGGACCTTGAAAGGAAATGCTTTTGATTGGTATACCGATCTGGAGCCGGACAGTTAGGAACAACTAAAAAGAGAATTCTTGAACTGCTTCTATAAAACTAGGCGTATTATGAGCATGATGGAGCTTACAAATGCCAAGCAATGGAAAGGAAAGCCAATCATTGGCTACATCAACCGATGGAGGGTTCTGAGTCTTGACTGTAAAGATCGACTCGCTGAACTATCTGTGGTGGAGATGTGCACCCAAGGCATGCACTGGGAACTCCTCTACATCCTGCAAGGAATCAAACCCCATAAGTTTGAAAAGTTGGTGACTCACGCCCACCATATGGAGCTAAGTATCACTAACAAGGGAAAGAAAGATTCCTTGGTCCTTGAGGTAAAAAATGACCAGAAAGAATCCAAAAGCATTGAAAATATTCTAAAGAGTGTCACAAAAGAATCTATGGTCGTTAATGCGACCTCGCTAAAATTTTCCTGACTTTGACGTTGCAGATATGCTAGAACAACTGTTAGAGAAACAACTTACTCAACTACTAGAATTCAAGCGGTCAGAGCAGTTAGAAAAAGTCAATGATCCTAACTATTTCAAATATCATCAGGTAATCGGCCACTCAATTGAAAAGTGTTTCGTGCTAAAGGAGCTAATTCTAAGGTTGGCTCGTGAAAAGAAAATAGAGCTAAATCTTGATGAAATAGCTCAAACAAATCATGCTGCAATGATGATGACTTCAAATATCTCGCCACCAACAATTGTTTATGATCAAAGAGAAAATTTAATCCAATTTGGGATCTTCAAGTCTATAGTTGTATGGTTCCAACAAGAGATTCTAATGATAGATGCCCAAAACAAAGATGAGTCTGTTGAAGATGATGACGAAAGGTGGACTGTTGTGACTTGTAGAAAAAGAAGACTGTCAAACTCTACCCAAAGAAGTTGCGCTTCTGTCGAAATTATAGAAGAAAGAGCAAGAATAAGAAAAAGAAAGGAAAACAAAAGGC
Source organism: Citrullus colocynthis (assembly GCA_031780015.1). Classification (NCBI taxonomy): domain Eukaryota; kingdom Viridiplantae; phylum Streptophyta; class Magnoliopsida; order Cucurbitales; family Cucurbitaceae; genus Citrullus; species Citrullus colocynthis. The sequence continues at coordinate 1,191,272 of QLSR01000127.1, read as the reverse complement.
ATGGAAGCCTAAGCCTACTAAGGAAGAGAATGAGGATTTTCCTCAACCTTGACGACCAGTAACTTTGGCAGAATTTCTCCCTAGACACTTTCATGAGAATTATTCGAAGGAAACACTAGAAGTTGTTGCATGTTATGTTGTCAGCGCAACAGAGAGAGAAGATATTCCTGCGAGTCCGTCAATGACGGTAATAGAACCAAAATACTTATCATCATTCAACATAGATGACATCATTATATTTGATTCTATCACTGTCATCATTATATTTGATGACATCATTAGAGTGAAGATATTCCTGCAAGTTCGTAGTGAATTATCAATAATTCTTCTCATCATTATAGATCCTAGATGACCCAATTGAACATGTCAAGGAGTAAATATATTTGGATTTATGAACTTCAAGTTCATTGTTGCATATGTTTTAAGTACTTGTATATTAGTATAGTATAATCGAGAAGATAAACGAACAACTTTTCCAGTATATATTTTGCATGTGAGACAATAGATATAATATAGAGATACTCAATATTATTCTTATTATTAGTATCAAATAGATACTCAAGCAGCTAAGATTGCCCTCCTTGACGCATTGTTAGACTCAAATACGTCTAGTGACTCTTCAATCATGCGTGCATGTGCCTCTTATTGCATGTCCATAAGTTTCTCAGACAAAGATCTGCTATTGGGGTCAAAGTCTCACAATAGGCATCTGTTCGTCTTGGGATATGTTCGAGAGTAGAGGGCTGGTCAAATTCTCATTGATGATTGATTAGCCGTCAATATAATGCCTAAGTCAACCATGAAGCAATTAGGCATCTTAATAGAAGAATTGGCGAATAACAAGTTAATGATCTAGGGCTTCATCCAAGGTAGTCAGTGAACAATCGACATGATACGCCTGGAATATATTATTGGTGACCTAAAGGCCAACACATTGTTCCATGTCATAGACTTAAGGACTAATTATAAGCTATTACTAGGTCGTCCTTGGATTTATGAAAATGGGGTATAGAAATTCTACCCTTTTAAGAGCCTAGAGAAATTTTTCCCGAAAACCAGAAGACTCCCTAACTCTTGAAGCTGAATCATACCTGAAAACTGAAGTTCCTTGGACACTCCAACTTAAAAAACATCCACTTCCATACATCAAGAAGTACGCATTAAATTGAGAGAGAATTAGAGGATCAAGTAATAGAAATCGAACCACACTGCATCAACTCTACATAAACTTAAGTTCCACTCCACGAATCACGTTTCTCCGGAGACTTCATGTGAACAGTAAGTATCACATAATAATTCATTAGATTAAAGAATCTTCTAGTTCTTCAATGGATGTCCATATGAATTATCAATAATTCTTCTTATCATTATAGATCCTAGATGACCCAATTGATCATGTCAAGCAGTAAATATATTTGGATTTATGAACTTCAAGTTCATTGTTGCATATGTTTTAATTACTTATATATTAGTATAGTATAATCGAGAAGATAAACAAACAACTTTTCCAGTATACATTTTGCACGTGAGACAATAGATATAATATAAAGATACTCAATATTATTCTTATTATCAGTCTCAATATGATAACTATTGCAATGTATATCTTTAAAACTTAGTAGATTTCTCTTTGGTTGGCTAGAGAACAATGTATTATCAATTGTAAATTTTATTCCTTTAAGAAAAATGATATATGCTTTTTCAAAACTTTTAATTAGCTTTGTAGAACCTGATATTGTATTAACTTTTGCTTCTAGTATTGTCAATTTGGAAAAATATTTTCTATTTGTAAATATTGTATGCGTACTTGCATAGTCTACTATACATAAAACTTCTTTCCTCATTTTTTGAGTTACTCAACATAAAATTGTCCATGATTCTTCATTAAAGAAAATAATTACAATAAAAAAAACAAAACATAGAATATAAAGTTCAACCTTATCTAAAAAAAACATAAAAGATAAATTTTAAAAGGAAAAAAAAAACCAAACAACATTAATTCTAGATATTCTCAAAATCAAAAGAAGCACTTGACTATTCTATCAATTGTGTCAATTTTCTCTTCAATAGATTTAAAGAAGTCTACAACATTCAAATTTGTCATATTGAATGGATCAAATCATTGTCCTAGTAGGCAAAATTTGCTTCCACAATTTTTCCTTTTCCCTTCAGAGAAGCTTGATAAAGATCAATTAGGTATTTTGATATACGACAAATACATGCACAATGCCCAGTCATTCCGCATTGGAAGCATTTTTGTTCAACATTTCTTGAACTCTTATATTGTGGAGTTTTTCCTTTATAATCATCATTTGAGTGGTTCTTTTGAAATTTTGATTATTATAACGACCACTACAAAAAGAATAATTATTTCTTCCTCTACCATGATCATGACCTCGACCACTACTATAACCTCAACCATGATTGTTAAAATTTACAACATTCACTTTCGAGAATAGTTTTTCTCATTGGCCGAGATTCATGATTTTTCGTCAATAACTCGTTATTTTGTTCTACCACAAGAAGACATAAAATGAGTTTACTTTTAAAACCTTTCTCTAGATATTGCTGCTGCAAGATCATATTTGAGACATGAAAGGTAGAATATATATTATTTAACATATCAGCATCAATAATTTTCTTTCCACATAATAACAATATTGAGCTTGTAAGATCGGTATGGCAACCCTAGAGGGAGGAGGGCGTGAATAGGGTTTATTAAAACTAATTTAAACTTTTTACTAATATGAGCACAATTAAGTGAATTAATAAACTATTTGCAAATAAGTAGTTTAAACAATATTTTTTATGCAAACAAATTCATTTTGAATTAAACAAGAAATTAACAATCACATTTTAAAGCACCCTGTTTAATTCTAATAAAAAGATTGGCAATGAATATAGAAATTTAAGAACAACCAATATGAGTAATTAATTTCAAGAATTAAAAATTGCAATTAATTTCATGCAATAAAATATAGTAACAAAAATTAATTGCAAAAATAAATTAGGAGATGGATAGAGAAAATGACACTGTGAATTTTATAGTGGTTCGGCAAAACCAGCCTACGTCCACTTCCCAATCTTCTCTTGGGTATTTCACTAGAAGTCTTTAACTCTTTCCACGGCTTAGAGTCGAACCGCTACAACGTTCTTTTTTCAGGGGCAAGAACAAACCCGATCCTTCCCACAGTTAAGGATGAAACCGTTACAACAACTCTTTCTCTCGGGATCAAGAGCCAACCCATACAAAATTTTGGAAAAACAAAGAGCACACTTGACAAACTCTCTAAATAGAGTGGATAAAGTTTAAGCACTTCACAAATAAATTCTTACAATACAATATATATCTCTTTCAAGAATGAGATGAAATGAAGAAAATTGAAGCTTAGAGAGAGAGAGCAACAACAGTGGCTTAGTGAATGATGGAGGATTGAAAATAATAAGAGTTGTAGAATTTTGGAGAAGATGAAGTGTTTAAAAAGAAATGAAAATTGGTAAAAACCAAATTAATTTGGACCATTAGATCTTTGTAAAAGAAAATTAAATGGTGGAGATTTAAATTCAACTAGCCGTTAGACACAAATATATTATAATATTAAATTAATCTTTTTAAAAAAGCAACTAGCTGTTAGACACAAATATATCTAATAATATTAAATTCATATTCTTTTTAAATTTATTTTCTTTTTAAAATCATTTTCTTTTTAACATCAATCCAAAAATAAAAAATCCACCAATTGTCACTTCTCCATTGCTCCAAGTGACACCTTTCATTTTGTCCACTTTGATTAAAAAAATCTACCACGTCATCAGCTCGGGATTTTTCCATTAAGCTTCTTTTGGTCATATCTTCTTCGTTTGAACTCCGATTTGAGTGATTCAAATTGCATTGAACCGTTGTTCCAAGCTCCACACAATAGACCCTTCAAAACACTCAAATAGTTAATAAACAAAATCAGGTTTGTTATCATCAAAACACTAATTAATCCATCCATTAAAATTAATTAATTTGAGATTAAGGGCCAAAAAGCCAACAGAGTTAATTGTAGATAATGCACAATTGTTGAAATCTTTGAGCCTCAAGTGCATCCATTCATAATAAGTTTTAGGAAAAATAACTATTTTTTTTATGATCACATATTTCTTTCAAATTCTTCCACAAGATGTAGGGGTCTTTTAATTTATTGTTAGATATTTATCTTCAATCTCTTGTTGAGATGATGACGAAGGAAAACCATAGCTTTTTTTTTTTCTTGATTGGATGTCGTATTCCTTCTTTAATGGTTTCTCCAAGGTTCATGGCATTAAGCACTCATGACAAATAATTATTATCATTAATGTCAAGGGCTACAAATTCTAATTTTGTAAGATTTGTCATGGTAACACTATCACAAAACATTGTATTTATATTAGAAATTTAAAATATACTAGACATGTAAAATAACATTTAATTTACTAACTATAACAAAGAGGGAAAAAATGACCTACTTATACAACCTACCTTTAGCGGAAGAAATGATAGAGGCTAGTGCTAATAACGTGTTGTAAAACTAAGGAACAAAATGAGGCACAACGGGATCACAAATATTGAGGAATTAAAATATTAAAGATATATAAATACAATTAATTTATAAAATAACAAAATAAAATGTATGAAATTAGAAATTTCTCCTTAATTTCTCTCCCATGTGCATCTCTATAACCTCCACAAAATGCCACTATTTATAGGTAATTTGGCAACTAGGATATAGCATTACATGGACATTAAGGATGTGTACTCATAAAACAAATGTATAATAGACAGTAAAGACACAGAGAAATGGGAGATAAAACATTTGTTCTTTTGGAAAAATTTCTTATACTACATTAGTATGAGATTTTTCCATATTACTTCCATTTATTGTGTGACACACCAACATACCTTTTGAGAATAGGGTAGGACTCACATTGGTGAGAGGTTCACAAATATTTATGAAGGCAAATTTATAACGTAAACAAATGGATATGATATTACGGAAGTACTAGATTTTTTTATTTTTATTTTTTTTTCAGGACACATACGACAAGTTAAATTACTTTTCACTATGTGGAAAGTTAAAATCTCACCAATTTTGTTCCATAATTGACGATTACCATATTGGAATTGGGTTTATGCTGATCAATACTGACCAAGTTTTGAACCCCAAATTGACTAGACCAATCATTGACATGTGTTAAAACACCAATTTTTTAACTTCAAAATTACCAAATAACCAAACGCGCTCTTAATATTCTTCAAACGGATATTATATTTAAATCAGTTTATTCTTTTCGTTCCTCAAGATATAAGTGGATCTTCACAATTATAAATTTCCCACCTAAAATCTTTTGACCAATGAGTTTTTCTTTTCTATTTTCATCCTCTAATTTCCTAAATTTCTAATAGATGTTTGAATGATGATATTTTGTTATAAATTAATAAAGAATAAAACGATATAAGTATTGAAACAGCGACATAAGTAATTTTTTTAAAAACAAATTAAGAGTTTGTCTAGACATGTTTGGCCTTTTTGGTCAGAATATGGGAAAACAGTCAAGATATCAATGTTGATTAGTATATAAGGGTCTAAGAGTGCCTTTAATTCGATTTTGGGAGATTCATTTGTATTTGTTTTTATGTATACAAAATAAGTTAAATTATTTTTAATATAGTAAAGTGTCACCATCTGTTCGTGATAAATAATGATAAACTACTATTATCTATTATTGTTTATTAGTGATAGACTCTGATAGATATGTATCACACTGATAGAGTGACATTTTGTTATATTTGAAAATATTTTCAACAATTTTATCATTTAAGATAATTAGCCTTTAAATAACTCTTAGCTGTTTTTTATGTTTGATATAATCGTTGTCAATTAGTAAATCTATTAAAATCTGTTGGAATAAATGGTATATAACTCTTCGATAAGAGTTGCATTATTTGGTTATCATAAGGTCGCATTTTTTCATTAATAGATGTCTCTTTTCATTAAATAACCAACTTAATGAAAGGACACGACTATTCGATTGGCTATGAATTACTCTATAAATATGGCCTTTCTTCGATATGGTTTAGTACTTTATTAATTTTAGCCATTTGTCTTCATTAAAAATTCTTTCCATTTCAAACTTGTTCAAGTTTGGTATGTCCATAAAGTGCAGTTCGTTGATCTTGTGGATGGGGTGCTACCTCCAAAAGAAAAATAATTTTTTCTATCCTGGAAAACAATTAATCTCAAACTCAACCACTAGAGTAAGTAAATCTATCTTAAGGAGACAACGTGAATTCATTGGGCTCTAATAATTTTTTATATATGAGTTTATGGTTTACGCGTTCCACCTTCTATAACAAAATCACTACTAAAATCCATGTTGATTTCACATAATAATTTAATTTTTATTTACCAAACATTCAAAATTTCAATTATTAAAGGAGAAAAAAAAAAAAAAAACCCGAATCCGTTGTGAGATGCTGTTTCGAGAGCATATTGAAAATATTGAAAAATGTGTTCATGTGCATAGAGTGTTGGTTGCTATTGTTTTTATGTTTTATTTATTTTTGCCTGTTTTTTAAAATGAAAACTAAAAATGGATATTTTCACATTTGACAATAAATTTCTATTCATATTTTCACATTTCAACGTGTTTGAAATTGACAGAGTGATTCGACATTTTTATTATATAGTAGAAATATTCACAAAAGATAACAAAATAAACACAAAATTTCACTAATGTAAATATCATGTTAAATTTAATAAATTTTTATTATATATAATATTGCTATTTTATCAATATTTTTACCGTCAACATTTCTATCAATGTCAACACTTCAAACTTTGGTCTTGATTGTTCATTTCTTGTTGATTGTTTTGCCTTCATTGTATATCAAAGACCCCAACGAGTCACTCATTGTCCATCCACACCTCTTTACTTCCAGGTCCAATCCAGTTTATTGTTTTAAACTTAATTTTGTTTTGGGTTGTTTCCCAACCCAAAACAAAATTATAAGGTTGAGAAAAAAGGTAGTTGATTGTTTTGGGGTTACTGGTTATACAATATTTGGTGACAGACACAACCAACCACTAAAATTGATAATGCAATTAACAAGATAGTGGGACTAATTATAACATTAAAAAGAAAGAAAGAAAGGGGAAAAAAAAAAAAAAAGCATTACAAGATCTTGAGATTTGTGAGTGCTTTAAAACTCAAATCTTTATTTCTCAATCTCTATGTTGACACTTATATATATATATATATTATTATCTATAATCCAACTTTTGCTCATTTTGGAGGACTTTGAAATAGAACTTGAAAATATCCAATATTTCGAAGGTGAATATTAAATTTGATTAGGTAAGAAAATTGCGAGTTTGTTGTAAAATTGAGGAGCAAAACAACATAAAAATGGGAGCACGAAAATCGAAAAATTATAATATTAAAATAATAAAATAATATAAAAGTAATTAAAATAACCAAATTAAATAAAATAAACTTAAAATAAACTAAATTAAAGGAAGTGAAATTTTATGGAAAATGAAATTTCAAATTTCACCAATTTTTTATCTTCTTTTCTCTCCAATGTGTGTATTACAATATCCATCAAAAACCTCTATTTATAGGCAATTTGACAAGTAGGTAGTGGCCTTTTATGACCACTAAGGATGTGTCTTCAGGAGACATATGGCTTTTAGTTACAAAGCTTGGCTACATAATGGACATCTATTACAAATATAATATTTATAATACTCCCCCTTAGATGTCCATTATATATTATATGAAATATGTCTCGTTAAAACCTTACTAGGGAAAACCCAATGGAAAAAAAAAAAACCTAGCGAAGGAAAAAGAGTACATATTTCATATAATCTAATGCTTTTAAAAGAATACAATACATTTGCTCCCCTCATAGGAACATTACTTGAGATCTCTGAGTCGTCCCATTCCAATGTTCTGCACCAATTTTTCAAAGGTTGCGGTCGATAATGATTTTGTAAATAAGTCTGCCAAGTTGTCCTTCGAACAAATTTGTTGTACAGTGATGTCGTCATTTTCTTCAAGATCATGAGTGTAGAAAAGCTTTGGTGAAATATGCTTTGTTCTATCTCCTTTAATATATCCTCCTTTGATTTGGGTTATGCATGCTATGTTGTCTTCGTATAATGTTGTTGGAGGATTTTTTACTAGAAGACAAACCACATGTTTCACGAATGTGTTGAGTCATTGATCTTAGCTATACACATTCTCTACTAGCTTCATTGAGTGCAAGAATTTCAGCATGATTTGAGGAAGTTGTTGTTATGGTTTGTTTCACTGATCGCCAAGATATAACAGTTCCTCCATATGTGAACAGATAACCTGTTTGAGATCTAACTTTGTGTAGATCAAATAAATATTCGAAATCTGCATAACCAACTAAGTCAAAATTTGATTTATTTGAATAAAACAAACCCATATCGACCATTCCTTGGAGATAATGAATTATATGCTTAATTCCTTTCCAATGTCTTTTTGTTGGAGAACTGTATTTAGCTAATAAATTTACTGAAAATGCAATATCTGGTCTTGTATTATTAGCAAGATACATAAGTGCACCAATTGCACTAAGATATGGTACTTCGGGACCAAGAAGTTCTTTATTATTATCTCGAGGTTGAAATATATCTTTCTTCACATCTAGTAAACGAACTTCTATTGGAATGTTCAATAGATGTGCTTTGTCCATATATAATCTTTTTAAAATTTTTCCTGTATAGGTTGACTGATGAACAAATATTCCATCTGCTAAATGCTCAATTTGCAATCCAAGGCAAAATTTTGTTTTTCCGAGATCTTTTATCTCAAATTCTTTCTTAAGATATTCTATTACCTTTGAGAGCTCTTCAGGAGTTCCAATTATATTTAGGTCAAAACATATACATACATAATAGCAAATCCTGACTGTGATTTCTTTATAAAAGCACATAGACATATTGGATTATTTTGATATCCTTCTTTGAACAAATATCCACTCAGGCGATTATACCACATTCGTCCTGATTGTTTTAATCCATATAGTTGTCTCTGTAACTTTATTGAATATAATTCTTGAGAACTTGATTTGTGTATTTCAAGTATCTTAAATCCTTCTGGGATTCTCATATAAATGTTATTATCAAGAGATCCATATAAATATGCTGTGAAACATCCATAAGATGCATGTCCAAATTTTCATACACAGTCAAATCAATTAAATACCTTAATGTAATTGTATCCACCATCGGAGAATATGTCTCCTCATAATCAATACCAGGTTTTTGTGAAAAACCTTGTGCAATTAGTCTTGCTTTATATCTTGTGATCTCATTATTTTCATTTCTTTTTCTCATAAATACCCATTTGTATCCCACAGGTTTGACATCTTTTGGTGTCCGGACTATTAGTCCAAAAACTTGACGTTCTGAAAGTGACTTTAATTCTGCCTTGACTGCTTCTTTCCACCGAAGCCAATCTCTTCTATGTCAACATTCTTCAAAAGATTTTGGTTCAGGATCCTCATTTTCAGATATAATATCAAGTGCAACATTAAATGTTATTAATAAATACACGAGTTCGGTTCCATCTTTTCTCTGTCATGACATAGTTTATTGAAATCTCATTATTATCTTTAGATATTTCACCTTCTTCACTAATTGGATTATCGGTCATGTCTAGGGTTTCTTCATGGATATTTACGTTCTCAACCAAGTCTTTTTTACTATCGTTTATTTTTCTTTTCCAAGGATTTTTATCTTTGGAACCCACTGGTCTACCATACTTCTGGCATGTTCCACATTCATTAGTGACAACTTGCTGTGTTGGGATATCAATTTTCAACGGAACATTTGCAACGGGTATATGTGATTTAGTTACTTTCTTTGCATCTATAAATGCATCTGGTAATTGATTTGCTATATTTTACAAATGAATTATTTTCTGAATTTCAAGTTCACATTGATTTGTACGGGGGTCTAAATGAGACAGTAATGATGCATTCCATGCAATTTCCTTTTTCAACTTCTTAATTCCTCCACCTAATCTTGGAAAATTTGTCTCATTAAAATGACAATCAGCAAATCGTATAGTAAATACATCACCCGTCAGGGGTTCAAGATATTTAATAATTGATAGGGAATCATATCCAATGTATATTCCTAACCTCCTTTGAGGACTCATCTGAGTACGTTGTGTCACACCCCATCCTAGGTACCCTCCTAACCCAGGAGTGAGTGTGAAGATAGTAGACACCGACCCTCTCATGACATCTACTGCCAACCCTAAACCTTAACCATTACCTGATAAACAGTTACACAATATTTTAACAACATAAATAAAACCAAGGTTTAGTTATCACGACAGCCAAGCTATCTCAAAACGATTTTCTATTACAACTATTTCTAAACAACTTCCTTAACCCTCTCTATATGTACAACACTTGAATAAGTTCAAATATTTACAAGTTTGAAAATACTAAACACTGAAGACGGGCCCAGACGAGAATCTTGTGTAGGCTAAGCACCTCGGACATGCTCGCTACCTGAAAAACAGAGAAACAAGGAAAACATGAGCTAAATTGCCCAGTGAGTGACTAATTTTAAGTTTTCCCTAAACAATGTATGTAAAACATAGATTCTAGCCATAACTAACAATAACGTGTGTAACACATAGCTTAAACACACATAATCATCTGTGAAACAGATACACATAAACTAGTTTATTTAAAAATTTTCCTTAGTTGAGGCGGAGCTAAGCTCAATGCTACTCAACGTCGAATTAACCTTAGTTGGGGCAGAGTATTCTCAACACACCCAAAGTCTATACACATATTTCATAACTAGGGTCACCCGAGTACCTTCTCAGAGTCATTTAGTACAGGGCCCCTTAACAAATTTCTGGCAACTTTCATGCCTTCTCCGAGTCCTTCAACATGGGGCCATTTCCATACATAATTTACCCATATGCCTTCTCCAAGTTCTTCAGCATTAGGAGTCATTTCCATACATAATTTACCCATATGCCTTCTCCAAGTCCTTCAGCATTAGGAGTCATTTCCATACATAATTTACCCATATGCCTTTTCTGAGTCCTTCGGCATTGGGAGTCATTTAAACAAAGTTATAACATAACGTACATTCATGAGTTTAATATATTCTATACATCACAACACTATTCGCATGCTTAAATGCTTTCATTAATCATAAACCGCATGTTTTACTCAAACTCATAGCACAGCCAGTATATATTTCAGATGCATCTCATTATATAGCGCATGACATTCACGTAAAGCTCATGGAGATGTATTATATGAACAAGTTTCCATACATCTTTTTGAACAAGAAACTATGCTTAAAACAAACACTTTTAAAATCGAATGTCACTCACAACTTATCCTAGGCCTTGTGCTGATTATACACCTTCCTTAGCTTCTCTCGGCCTGAAATAATACGTTTTCCTTTGTTAGATTTCCTTAACATTCCTTTTAAATAAGAAACAAGCTTTTGACATGCCTAATATTCATCCCCGAGACCAAACTACCAAAAGAAAACCATCACTGAGACTATATTTCATGAAGAAATGCTCAACCGAGGCTATATTTCATTTAAAAGTTCATTAATGATCAAGATTTAAGCCATTAGCGAGACTAAATTAGCAAAACAAGCCAAAAACCAGCAGTACCAGCGAGACTGTGGAGGAGCGATGTAACACTCTACTTTTAAACCTATGGACTTAAGAGCTTATAAGGAAAAGAAGTAAGATAAGAGAGGTTTGTGCTTAAGTATTGGGTTAAGTATAAGCCGTAGATAAGTTTGGAAGATTTCATTAAGTGATCTCCAGATCTTGGAATTGAAATAATTCTTGGAGTTAAGAAGTTTTTTAAGTAGAATAACCAGAATAGGAGAACACAATTATGCTTTTTTAAGCTTGGAAGTATGATCTAAGGAAAAGAAAGGAAATCTCACCAAGTGATGGAGAGAGTTAAAAGCATAGCCGGAAGTTAGTTGAGTTGGACACATATTTGGTAAATAAAAGACCATGTTGGACGCATGATCAAGACTAAGAAAACGCATGATAAGGGTAATCATTGTGGAAAAGAAAATGGGTGAGTGTTGAAGTGTTGTAAGGAAACCTGAGAGCTCGAGGGAAAGAGGTGAACGCATAGGAGGTAATTAAGGAAGGAGATGTAAGCTTGGCTTAAGTAGGACGTATGAGCAAGAGGACTAAAGTTGAGTAGGGGTACGTTGAAAGGAAATCTAAGTCTCGGAAAGAAGGATAAACACATAAGGTGAAATCAAGGAAAGATGCTATTGTAATTTAAGGTAAACACATGACTTCCATCGGAGATTTTGTTGAGTCTTGGATTATTTTGAGGGTTGAGAAGTAAGCCTAAAGGAAGGAAGCCGGAGATGGATGTATACTAGATTTATCATTGAGAAAATGGCTAAGTATAAGGAAGAGGTTGGAAGCATAACCTTGGAATACAACTCAAGAACGCATAGAGGGACAATCAAGGGATCTTTAAGGATAGAAGGAAGGTCATGGACGCATAACAAAGTAGAGATAAACGCATGGAGTACAAACGCATGAAGGAAGGTTTTAAGATGATTTTGGTTAATAGAATAACAAGCATAGTCGGATGTTTATCACTCAAGAAGAGCTTGTAACTAAGATATGGACATAAGGAAAGAAGTGATGGACGCATGGTAGTATGCTGTTAAGGCACAGACGCATGGTAGTATGCGATTGAGGCACAAACGCATGGTAGTATGCGGTTAAGGCACAGATGCATGGTAGTATGCGAGGGAGGAACCTGGTCAAAAGTAGGAAGGCCGGAAGGAAGAAAAGAGAATAAAGAAGCTAAAACCTTAAAAGGAGAATTAAATGGACGCATAGGGGCACTAAGTTGTATGTGTGGTTCGTATCTTGGAACAAGTCAAATGCATAAGATGAGTTTATAAAGGTTACGTGGTTTCGTTTAGACTTAACACTTTATAAGGAGGAGGTGTCGAGTTGCATGTCGGATGTGCCATGCAGCGTGACAGGTGACAAACAAGTGGCAAAAAAGAGAGGAGAAGTTGGATGATGAGACCTTCATCCCAAAGCTATAAATAGGACCTTGAGGGAAAAAGAGCAAGGGAGAATGATCCTTAAGTCTGAATTCTTGAGAGAAAGGAGAGACAGAAGGCTAAAAAGAGTAATCCTTGCGTCCGTAGTGGAAGTCTGCGACCGAGAGACAAGGTGTTCCCAGCAACCTAGCTACCTTGCGTTCAACAAGTTGTTGTTACTTAGGGAAACGTAGTCAGCTTTGCGTCCAACAGTGCTACCAAAAAAGGAAACTATCAAGCCTTGCCTTCAAGATAGACTCTGAGTTCAAAGGTGAACCTTGCGTTTAAGAGGGATCTGTAAGTCCAAAGGGTGAAGCTAGAAGAGTTGTTGGAAGGCTGCACCTTGCGTTCAAGTTGATAACCCTGCGTTCAAGATGCAGGGTTGCGTTCAACAGAGCTGTCAGAAGGAAAAATAAGTTGCCTTGCATTTCAGACTTCAAAACTCTGCGTCCAAGAAGCTCGGGAAAGAGAAGTAGAAGGAAGAAAAGGGAACTTCGCTTAAGCAATTATTAAGTTCTATGAGTGACACTTTCCTTTTTCTAAATGATTTTAGTTAAAATGTTTAGCCAGGCTTTTGTATAAAATGTAATTTTATGATGATTTGAAAAGCATGATGGCTGCTTATACTTGATTCTATGGCATGAAGGCATGATTTATCGATTTTCCACAAGTTGTTGAAAACATATTATGAGATGCTATTTATTGAGAAACGCTCTTTTTTCCACGAAATGTTTACAATGAACTGTTTATCGAAACATACCTACTTCTAAAATGTTTTCTAAGGGACCCAAGACTGAGGGACATTTGAGAAGGCATGTGGGCAACCCTGTGACTAGGGACCCAATACTGATGGACTCTGGAGAAGGTACTTGGGCATCTCGAGATATTCCTATGTGCACATAAAGATTTTCGATGTTGGGTGCGTTGAGTTTTGCTCCACCTCAACTAAGGAAAATATTTGTTATCGACGTTGGGTGTGTTGAGTTTTGCTCCGCCTCAACTAAGGAAAATATTCATTTTCGACGTTGGGTGCGTTAAGTTTTGCTCCGCCTCAACTAAGGAAATACTTGTTTTCGACGTTGGGTGCGTTGAGTCTTGCTCCACCCCGACTAAGGAAAATTTTAAAACAAAAGAAGATTTGATGCATTTGTAGACTGTTTTATTTAAAAGACCTGACTTATGTTTTATCTCAAGGCTTAACAGGAGTTGTGTACAAATGCTATGTTTGAGCATAATTTGATTTCTTGAGCTATCTTTGCTGAAACGAACATATATGATTTGACAAGGGTATTTAAGCATATTTTGCATGTATACAATTTGAAATCAGTATTTTATATGCTTGTGTTATAATATTTTATTTATGTTTGATTTCCGAGGCCAAGATAGTATTACAAAACTAGTCACTCACTGAGCAATCCAACTCATTCTTTCCTATCTTTTCTATTTTTCCAGGTACCGAGCAAGTTCAGGATGCTTAGCCCACACAGGAATCTCGTCTAGGCTGTCGTTGGTGTTTAGCAATTGGACAGTGAATCTCACAGAGGAGTGAAGGTTGCTGTCCTCACACCTCCTCTTGGGTTATGAAGGATAATCTGTATGACAAGCGAGAGCAGCGAGAGCCACAACCCAGCAAGATTTGTGAGACAATTTTGACCAACAAGACTAGCGAGACTAATCTCGCTATCGCTTCTTCGCGCTTAACCTTTCCAGCGAGACCTGCTTCTTTCTGCTGTTAATCTCGCTACCTTCTTAATTTCTAGCTGTTAAAAGTCGTAGTTCCAGCCTGAATTAGAACTTCTTCCCTTCTACAAACCTGTAGAGAAATATGTTTTCTAGCTTACCTCAGAATTTTAAAGCTTAACTCCTTTTCGTTCGACAGATATTCCTAATTTACTTTGCCCTGCTCCAAATAAGTCGAGAAATTCGTATCAGTCGATTCCACCTAAAATTTGACATGTTTCTCGTCATATTAAACTCAACTATCCTTCCCAAGAGTTGTTAAAAATTGAGTAAACTTACTAACCTCAAAATTTCAGCTTTAAACTCTGACTCTTCCGCTCGATATTCATCAAACACCGAACCTTGTTCAACTGCACGACAGCAAACAAAGCTTCTGTTTCAGCTTCAATTTTACCATGAAACCGGTCACACGATTTTGCCCTAGATCTCTTTTTCTACCACCCCTCAACACCCAGCTGAATTTGAGCTTGGAAACGGAAGAAAAATCTGTCGGCAAACTCACCCACTTCACATTTTAAACCACCGCCTCCTGCCACTCCCACTTTTCTTTTCTTTTTTTTTTTATAATTTTCTTTTCTTTCCTTTTTCCTTTTCTTTCCTTTCTTTTTCTTTCTTTCTTTGTCTTTAAAATAAATAAATAAATAAATAATCTGCTTTTACGCCCCACTTAATAATCAAAATAAATTTTAGCTATATTCCCTCTTAATGACTTAAATATGCGACTTACCACAAATTACTTTCGGCTTTCTCCCCTTCTTCCTTCGATCTACAAGAGAAAAACAACTTAGTCCACTTCGGTACTATGTACTTATGTTTAACACTTACAAATGAAATCGGGACGTATACTACACATCCAAAAATTCTCAGATGGGAAATATTTGGCTCCTTGGTCATAAGCTAATTGTAATGGTGAGTATTTATAAAAGGCTACTGGTCTAATGCGTGCAAGTGACGTAGCACACAAAATAGCATGTCCCCATACAGATGTAGGAAGCTTAGCTCTCATAAGTAATGATCTAGCAATTAATTGCAAACGTTTTATAAATAATTATGCTAAACCATTTTGTGTATGAACATGAGCTACAGGATATTCAACATTTATCCCAATTGACATACAATAATTATCAAAAGTTTGGGATGTAACTAGCATTATCAAGACGAATGGTCTTAATTGTACAATTAGAAAATTGTGCTCTTAACTTAATTATTTGAGCAAGTAATCTTACAAATGCAAGGTTTCGACTTGAAAATAAGCACACATGTGACCATCTACTGGATGCGTCTATTAATACCATAAAGTATTTAAATGGTCCACTTGGTGGGTTAATAGGTCCATATATATCACCATGAATTCGTTCCAAAAATGCAGGTGATTCAGTTTCCACTTTAGTTGATGACGGTCTAATTATTAATTTGCCTTGAGAGCAAGCATCAAATAATAATATACTAGATTGAAGAATCTTCTGGTTCTTCAATGGTTTCCATTTGAATTTTCAATGATTCTTCTCATCATTATAGATCTTAGATGACCCAACCGGTCATGCCAAATTGTAAATATATTTTGGATTCATGAACTTCAGATTCATTGTTGCATATGTTTCAATGACTCGCATATGAGTATAATATAATCCAGAAGATAAAGCAAGCAACTTTTTCAATATACTTTTTTTATGTGAGTCAGGAGATATGATATAAAAATATTATATCTCATTTTTTCTATCAGTCTCAATATGAGAACCATTGCAACGTATATCTTTAAAACTTAATAGATTTCTCTTTGATTGACTGGAGAATAATGCATTGTTAATTGTAAATTTTGTTCCTTTAGGCAAAATAATATTTGCTTTTCCAAATCTTTCAATCAAGTTTGCAGAACCTAATATCGTATTGACTTTTGCTTCCAGCATTGTCAATTTGCAAAAATATTTTCTATTTGCAAGTATTGTATGTGTAGTTGCACAGTCTGCTAGACATAGATTTTCATTCCTCATGTTTGAGTCACTCAATATATGAAAATTGTCCATGATTCTTCATTTAAACAAGACAATTACAATAAAAAAAAACAAAACTTGAAATACGAGGGTTAACTAAAAAAACATGAAAGACAGATAGATAAAAAAAATTCTAAATATTCTCAAAATCAAACGAATCATTTGCTCATTTGTGTTGATTTTCTCTTCAGAAGAGTCAAAGAAGTCCGCCACATCCAAATTTGTCATATTGGATGGGTCAAATATATTATTATCTTGGTATGCAAAATTTGCTTCTACATTTTTCCCTTTTTCCTTTAGGGAAGCTTCATAGAGATCAACTAGGTGTTTTGATGTATGACAAACAAGAGAACAGTGCCCAATCATCCCGCATCGGAAGCATTTATGTTCATCACCTTTTGAATTTTTATCTTGTGGAGCTTTTCCTTTATGATCATCATTTCGAGTGGTTCTTTTGAAATTTGGATGATTAGAATGACCACCATGAAAAAATAATTAATTCTTCCTTTGCCACAGTCACGACCACAACCACGACCACGACCATGACCTCGACCACGATTATTAAAATTTACAGCATTTACTTCAGGGAATGGTGTTGTTCCAGTTGGTTGAGATTCATGGTTCTTCATCAATAGCTCATTATTTTGTTCAGCCATGAGAAGTCATGAAATTAATTCAGAATATTGTTTAAAACCTTTCTCTCGATATTGTTGCTACATGAGCATATTTGAGGCATGAAATGTAGAAAATGTCTTCTCCAACATATCTGCATCAATAATTTTCTCTCCGCATAATAGCAATTTTGAAATGATTTTAAATAATACGGAGTTGTAGTCACTTACTGATTTGAAATCTTGGAGCCTCAAATGCATCCATTCATAACGAGCTTTAGGAAGAATGACTGTTTTCTGATGATCATATCTCTGTTTTAAATTCTTCCAGAAGATACATGGATCTTTTATCGTTAAATATTCTATCTTCAATCCCTCATGGAGATGATGGCGAAGGAAAATCATAGCTTTTGCTTTTTCCTGAATGGATGTTGCATTTCCCTTTTTAATTATTTCTCTCAAGTTCATGGCATCTAGATGTATTTCAGCATCAAGCACCCATGACAAATAATTATTTCCATTGATGTCAAGGTCTGCAAATTCTATGTTTGTAAGATTTGCCATGATAACACTATCACAAAAAATTATATTTATATTAGCAATTTAATATATACTAAGCATGCAAAACAACGTTTAATTTACTAATTATAATAAAGAGAAAATGGCATACCTTTAGAACCTACCTTCAACGGGTAAACAGCAAGAGCTCGTGCTGATAACATGTTGTAAAGTTGAGGAGCAAAATGACAGAAAAACGGGAGCACGAAAATCGAGAAATTATAATAATAAAATAATAAAATAATAAAATAATGTAAAAGTAATTAAAATAACCAAATTAAATAAAATAAACTAAAATAAAAAAGTGAGATTTTATGGAAAATGTTTCAAATTTCCCAATCTTTTCTCTTTTTTTCTATCCAATGTGTGTATTACAATATCCACCAAAAACCTCTATTTATAGGCAATAAGGCAAGTAGGTAGTAGCATTTCATGGCCACTAAGGATGTGTCTTTAGGAGACACATGGCCTTTAGCCACTAAGCTTGGCTACATAATGGACATCTATTACAAATATAATATTTATAATAGGGTTTTCTTTTTTCCTTTTTTTGTTAAGTGCACATGGATTTCATAGTTTTCATCCAGAAATTTTAAGAGATTTCGTTCCATCATAGTCTTCGAATCCAAACTTGACGGCGCATAAGTTAGCTCGCCATGATTGCTTAAAACATTCTTTGTTATATATGTTAAGTTTTTCAAATTTGCTTATATCTTGCTTTGTAGCTGATTCTAGATCATGAGCTTGTCTTGTATTGAAAAGGTTGAAAGTTATGGACTTGTCCTACATTGAAAAAATTATGATAGTCATAGGCTCTAAGCACTATAAAAGGAGTTTATGCCTTAATTTTTCAATTGTCCCCGTTATAAACATTTTAAGCTTAGTGTGCTAACTTAGCACACTAATTATATTCATTTTGTATTCTCTAGGTTGAAAGTGAGAAAAAAGTGTGAGTAGTCAAAAGTTTTGAGAGAGTGTTATTGTAATTGGGATCGGGAGAGAGAATTATTTGGTGTGATTGCAACAAATTTTCACATTGTAGAAATTTTCTTGGTCCGTGGGCTTTTCTCCAGTTTAGATTTTTCCATATTCATTCTTATGTTTCCAATTTTATTGCTTTCTTTTTATACATCTATTCCCTTTGGCTATAGTTTCAATAACGAGACAAAAAAAAAAAAAAAAGGTGTTTTGATACACTTTGGAGAAGATCCCACAGTGACGACCATGCACTCCTCGGATAGGAATCAATTTTCTGAAAGCTCTTGTGTGAGATTGACTTTGTTTTAAGGTTTGTTTTTAAGGTCCTAAAGGAATAAAAAAATGTATATTTTTCTGCTTATTCCTGTTGTAGAAGTGGAAGACTTTTCCCATTAAGTGGTATCAGAGCTTTAGGTTCAGAGTTTCTTGAATTTTTGAGTATGCTCTATGGTGTAGCATTTTCTGAGCTTCAACATCATAAAAGAATTCTTGAAACGGACTATGGTATTGTGAATAGTGTGTGTTGTTCACTATTTGTTGTTTTTGCTAGGAAGTGAAGCAAATATATATCAATTTTTATAAGTCCAATAAAGTTTAAATTAGAGAAATTTGATAGAAGGATCAACTTCAGTTTGTGGCAAGTACAAGCCAAGAGATATGTTGATGCAATTTAGGTGAAAAGCACTTGAAAAGTGCATTCTATTCTCTCAAATTAAGGGAGTTTGTATTAGATTTCACTTGTTTGCTAGTGGTTTTCAGGTCAAAATAAAGAAAATCAGAAGTAAAGACCAAAAGATCAAAACCGAGTCAAAATACAGTGAAAAAGTGAAGGAAACGCCAAAACTACCAAAAATAGCGCAGCGCCGCGATGTCGGTATGGCGCTATAGTAATGCTTTTTCTTGAGAGCAGAAGTCGTCTTAGCGCAGTGCCAACGCCGCAACGCTGTGGCACGGTGACCGAGGGTGACTTTTGATGACGGTCAGCACGGCGGCACCAACTTTTCATATCGGTTAGCGCCGTGACACCAGCTTTCCAAATTTGAAGATTTGGTATTTTTAGAAAGAATTTTAGGCAGCCAACTTTATAAATAAGAGGGTTTCCAGCAGCCCTAATCACTAATCTACAGACAAAAAGGGACACAAGAATGAGAGAATTAAGTGAAAGTTCATTAGAGTTCAAAGAGTGAGTTAGCTGCAATGAAGAGAGAAAAGAGTTCGAGAGAGAGTCGTAGTATCGTTTGAGTGCCGACGTGAAAGTCAAGGAGATCGTAACAGTGCTACCTCAATCAAGAGTCTCTTTTCAGTAGAGTTTTCCTTTCTTTACACTATTTCTTTGTTTATATTGTTTGAACATGTTCCTTCAAACTATGAGTGGCTAAACATTTTAGTTTTAGGGTTTTGATGGTTTGTTTATAAAGTCATGTTGATATTGTAGACTACTCATGATTTTGTTGTAATGATTATGTTTTTCTTTGTTATTGTGCTTAAATTCTTGTTGAATGGCTATGTTTGAATGTTAGGTCAGATGTATGATTGAAAGATTATATGTTTAATTAGATCTATAACAAAGAATTGTTGTTAATCTATTATGAAAATAGTTAAGTTAACAATGAAAGTTGCTAAAGACTATTCTTAATGCCATGTAATTTGTATTGATTTCAAGAGATTAGTAATCAATTGAGTTGCACGAGAAAACATTGTTTTTTTGAGAAAATAACTTGGAATTAAATTTCTAGACTTAAGCATATGAATTACAATGAATTCCATGAACCCTAGAATATTTCATGATGAAATAAACAAGGATTCGTTACCCTAAAACTCTCTTTGACTCTTATGTTTCTTATTTTATTGCTTTCCTTATTTAGTTTTATTTTCTAAAACACAACTTCAATTCCAATCTTCAAATAAAATTGATTTGATTATAGAATAGCTAAGTAAATTAAACATTCACAATTGGATCCTCAGTGGAACGGTATTCAAACTTTACCGTCTTATATTATAACTTGACCCGTACACTTGCGGTCAACACTTAAAGTGCGGATCACTAGGTTACAAAAGTGCAAGTTAAGCGGTGATGGTGTTCTAGTGTAGTTATGGAGTGATTCCAACAGAGGTTCAAAGACGAGAACTCTCGTGCAAAAGATAGGATGCTAGGAATGCAGACAATCTAAGCACATGAAAAACAGAGTAGGTTCGTCAAAGGGCTCTGAATCGGATGCTAATGTTGTCTCTTTCTCGTTAGAGGAAAGGTGACTTCCTCTAAAAAAGATGAAATTCATCCTCATGGTATGTCTACTTTACCATGATGGAGGATGTGATGTTAGCGGTTCCATAAGTTTGTACATGGGCATTGACTTGGCAGTTTATGCAAGGTGTGTGGTGGAAGTTGTGCCAATGGCTGAAGGACTTTTAGGTGAGCCAAGTAGGTGGAAGTTGCATCATAAATATTAGCAAGACTCATCAGCATGTGACAAAAAAGGAAAATATTGTAAGGTGGAATTCCAAGTGGTCTACCTTTTATGATGAAGTAGGTTATAATTCTATGAGATAAGAATTATGACTATTGTTGAAGACAATAAATGTTGCAGAAGTTGTGGATTCTTCAAATATCTTGCATGGAATTTTTTGGGGTTTTGGCAAA
Source organism: Citrullus colocynthis (assembly GCA_031780015.1). Taxonomy (NCBI): domain Eukaryota; kingdom Viridiplantae; phylum Streptophyta; class Magnoliopsida; order Cucurbitales; family Cucurbitaceae; genus Citrullus; species Citrullus colocynthis. Next base: position 1,169,608 of record QLSR01000127.1, on the reverse strand, counting down.
ATATTAGAAGTGTATTTGTCACACATTAAAAAGTTTTAGGAAGGTCACGGGCTTGTCCTATATTGAAGAGGTTTAAGAAAGACATGAGCTTGTTCTATATTGAAAAGGTTTAGAAAAGTTATGGGTTTGAAGCATTATAAAAGGAGCCTATGCATTTTTTTTTTTTCATATATCCCAATTAGAAACACTTTAAGCTTAGTGTGTTACCTCTAATTAAACTCCTTTTATATTCTCTAGTTTGAGGGTGGAAAAAAGGTATGAGCAATCAAAATTTTTAAGAGAATGTTATTGTAATTATGATCAGAAGATAAAATTATTCTATGTGATTGTAACAATTTTTCATATAGTAGAATTTTTCCCGGTGTGTGGTTTGTTCGTTGGTTTGTTCTCCAGTTTGGAGTTTTTCCACGTTAATTCTTCGGTTTCCAATTTTATTGCTTTCTTTTTAATTTCTTTATTATTTTTATGCTTATTTCTATAGTAGGAGTGGGAGGTTTTTCTCAACACAAGTTTCCTTCAAAAATGTATTTTTTAAAGAATAAATTGTAGTTTTAAGTTTTCTTCTTTTGTTTTATATAGTTTAATAATGATGGTCGTGGGATCAAATTATTGATCTTTTAAGATAGTAATTAATACTTAATCTACTAATCACGGCTCGAATGGACCATAATGGCATGCTTGAAAAAAAAAAAAAAAGAAAAAAAAAGAAGTTGGCGACCAACTTCAAGGAAAGATCTTAAATAATTTAAAATTAGTTTAGGGTGGATTTTACACCTTTAATATGGTGGGTTTTTTTTTTTTTCCAAAGCAGCAAATTTTCCTATCTTAATTATAAAAACGTTTGAGTTCGACCATGTACAACTTTATTTGAAACAAATATATGCTACCTATCTACCTTTTGTTCAGGTTAAAACAAACTTAGCATAACAGTAATTAATATGACCTTTTATCTTAGAGGTAAAAGTTTCGATTCTCCATTTTCATAATTGTTATATTATAAAAAAAATATTTAAAAAAAATGACAAAATTATTTTTTACACTTTACTTGATATATCAATTTAGATGAATAATATTGTAAATATTAAATTTTGTATTATCTTTTTAAGCTTTTAAACTTTTAAAAGCGCTTAAACTATTTAATTTTTAATTTTGTGTTTAATAAATTTCTGACAAATAAAAAAAATAGTTATTCCATTAGACATAAATTTAAATTTTATTTTTAATGAAACTCTAAACTTTCAAATTACTTATACTTTTTTAAGTTAAAAGAAATTGAAAGTCAGAGATTAAAATTTATAATTTTAAGAACTCAGACCAAACAAGCACAAATTTCAAAGTTTAAAAAACTAGGGGGTGTTTGGAAGACCGTAATAGGATGAGATTGTAATGTAATGTAATCCAAAATCAATGTTTGAATTGAACATTTTGGACTCGATTTGTAATACGAAACTCATTCTGTTACCGTAGTTTTCAACCCAACTCCATTTCCTACCATTTTCACGTTTAATGATCTTTTTTCTGTTTTTTTCCTAAGTCTTCACACAATTCAATACTCCTTTGATTCGTAATGATCCTGTTACATTTCAACTCTCTAAATAGTCGTCTCACTGATTGTTGAAAAAAAAAGTAACGAAGAACTAAAAGAAAATTTAAAGGGAAATTTTGGTGGACAGCTAGAAGAAGGGAGCCAAAACAAAGAAAAAAAAAAAGTTACAAATACTGTTTCAGTATTCGGATCTATAACAACGGCAATTATTGCCATTCATATCCTTGATATGTACGAATATTGACAGTCAACCTTTAACCACGAGTGAAACATTTTCTTTTTGTTTATCCCCTTGGTATATATACAAATATTTATAGCCGGCCCTAATTGCAGGTTAATTTTTTTTTTTTTTTTTTTTGTAATAATAATAACAACAACAAACATACACCAATATCTTAATAAATTTTGAAAAGAGCTTGAAACAATATATCAAAATAACATAATCTAATTTTGAGTCGCTTTTTCTCGCCGCATAAGTTTTAAATCTCTCTCCTCCAAGTTAAAAGAATTCGAAAATTTAGATATTAAATTTATAATTTTAAAAATTTATAAATAAAATGAATACAAATTTTAGAGTTTAGAAACTAAATTTATATTTTAACTTTTTTTCTTTTTTCACTCGCGGTAATAATTGTGTAAAAAAGTAACGAGGAAGGAAAAGAAAATTTGAAAGGACAGGAAAAAACAAGTGTGGAGACATAAGATTCAATCGTGTAATTCTCTAAGGAGATGGAAATACATTTATTGTTCCTAATTTTCTTAGCAAGAAGGTGAACGACTTTGTTTCTTTCCAAGTAAAATTGACCATCACATCCAAGTTAGGTCTTAAAAGAATTTTCAAATAACTTTTCTTTTCATTATTTTAAGAAAAACTTATATTTTCTAGGTGTAGATTTCGATCTTGCATCATATCTTTGTATTTGTTCTTTTTTTCTCTCTTTTTTAAGAGTCTATCTTGATCAACCATTTAGATATTAGACGAGGTATTTAAAAAATTATTGTATCATCGAAATGAAATATAAAATAAGTCAGTACAATAAGAAAAAAAAATTCCTATGAAAAACACTTATTAACGTGTCTCACTCCATAAATTACATGATGATTATTTTAATTTTCATTACTCTAAAATTATCTCTAACAAGTCTTACGTTAACATGTTCAAAACATATACTTTTATTTTTCATTATTATTATTATTATTATTTTATAGTTGTTAAGAACATATACTTGAAGCTAATTATGTTATTGATTTTTAGGACAAAATACACTTTTGTCTTAAGGTTTGGAGTTTGTGTCTATTTGATCTCTAAGCTTCCGAAAGGAACATTTTTAGTCCTTGAAGTTTGTGAAAATGTTTTAAATGGTCACTAAGTTATTTGATTGTTAATTGACTGTTAAAAAAGATGATGTGGCAATAACTTAATTACTAAATTGGTATGATGTGTCAATTTTTAATGAATGAGTTGAAAATGTGTCATTTCTTCTTTCTCTTCTTTGATGCTTCTCTGTTAGATCCCTAAACTTTTGAATTCGGAAGAGTCTATGAAACCTTCAAGTTTTCACCCAAATCTAGATTCATCCTAATCTTCATAGAAGAAATGGAAGTCATATCTGAACTTCCACCAACTACGAGTTGTGAGGAGCTCTGAAAGAATGACAATTGATGCCGTGTGAGGGCAAAATTTGGAATCTGAAAAAAGGTAGTGAGTTCCACATAAACTTTCAAACACAACTAGTTCAATTCACCCTCTACTTGTTACTCAAATTATGTTTTTTTTATTACAAATTTGAAAGTAAGCTCCACATGTTAGTAAGAAACACATATAAACGTAATCAAATTAGACCCACCATCCAGTTCACCATACGCCAAATTGTTTAATATTTACCCACACAAGTGTTAAAGTCCAAATGAAGGTCTTAAAGTCCTCAAACAAACAAAAAATAATAATAATAAAAATTGAAGGTCTTAAATGCAAAAAGAAAATAAAAAATAATAATAATAACTCCTAGTGGCCAGCTGAATGTTTTTTTTTTTTTTTTTTTTTTTTTTTTTTCTCTCTCTCTCTTTGAAAGGAAAATCAAAGAGAAAAGGGACGCATGTGAATACGACTACTTTTCGTCAAAGGAAAGCCGAAGGATTTCTCTTTTAACCGCTCGCCATGCGTCGCTTGCTTCCTGCAGTTGGCAGCTCAATTTCATGGAAACTAAATTCCAAATTCTTCAAACCCTCTTCTTCTTCTTCTTCTTCTTCTTCTTCTTCTTCTTCTTCTTCTCATTCTTCCTTTGATTTCCCTCCTGATTTTTGATTCTCTTCTCCCCTTTTCTGCACGCAATCTCTTTGTTTGATCAAACCATGTGTTCGTAGACGCAACGCTCGTTTTCCATTTCAATCTCCTTAACCTCTGTTCTTCCCTCTCTGGAATTTCTCTGCATTATTAAACCGTTTACTTCAATTCTTTGTCGTGTTCTGATTTTCCTGTATGTACATTTCTTAGAATCCAAGTTTCTAGTTGGATTTTCCTCTGTTGATTGATTTTGGATAGAATTTTGGCTTTCTGGATTGTTAGTTCCGTCTCCAATTTGACTTTGTTGGTCTTCAACTAAACTACAAGTGATTTTTTGTTCGAGTTTCGGCCTGAGATTTGAATATGGGTTGTTTCTTCAATTTACATCGCAAACCGAAGATTAAGAGAGGAGCAGGATCGAATAAGGAACTGAATCAAAGCAACAAATCGGATCGTAAACCTACCAATCGTGGGATTGAAGCATTGGAAACTTTGCCTACGCCCCGGAGCATACCTGAGTTGTACAAAGAGAAAGAACATACTCTGAGAGCTTTCACTCTCGAAGAGCTCAAAATTGCGACAAATGGGTTCAGCAGATCGCTTAGGATTGGCGAAGGTGGCTTTGGGAGTGTATATAAGGGGAAATTAAGGCTTGAAGATGATCAGGGAGAGGAAATCATAGTTGCCATCAAGCGGCTTAAGCCAAATAGCTCACAGGTAATCATAGCTGCAGTTAGTCTTTAGTTGCTCAATGAGCTTGAACATGGATGAAGACGATCAGTTAGTCTTTGTTTAGGACTTATTCCTATGTTTTAGTCACTCTTCATAATGTTATGTCTTCTGTTGTTCAAGGGTCATAAACAATGGCTTGCAGAAGTTCAATTTCTTGGTGTTGTTAGTCATCCAAACCTGGTAAAACTTTTGGGATACTGTTCAGAAGATGGAGAAAGAGGGATTCAACGACTACTAGTCTATGAATTCATGTCTAACGGAAGCCTAGAGGATCATCTTTTTAGCAGGAGTATGACTCTTTTGACTTGGAAAACTAGGCTACAGATTATCCTTGGTGCAGCTCAAGGATTGGCTTATCTACATGAAGGATTAGAAGTTCAGGTACAATCTCATTTCTGTTAGTTTTCTTTTGGGATAGAATCACTCTTTTGATGCATTTCAATCATAACTACCATCTGACTTTTGCTTCCATCAGGGTTTTATACTAGGTTGCATATTGTGTTGCCTGTATTTCCCGCTGAATATGCCCTTCTGAAGTTCTAACTTACATTTATCCTATGCTCTTTCGCAGCGTTTGTATTAGATTGATGTTATGTAATGACTTACTGTGTTAGACGATATTGGATCTTTTATTGGTAAATTAATACATTTTGTTTTATCTGAATGAAAAAGGTGATATATCGCGACTTCAAATCATCGAATGTGCTATTGGATGAAGAATTCTCTGCTAAACTTTCGGACTTTGGGCTTGCTAGAGAAGGGCCAACTGGTGATCGCACACATGTGTCCACTGCAGTAAGTTCACAACTTAATGAGTTCATGTTTATCTTCACGAAAAGCCATTTTTCTAAGCTTTCTGTTCAATTTTCACATCTAAAAATTAAAGCTCTATTTCACATCTCTAACAAAAATTTACAATGCTATTATTCTAATTTCTATAGAACTAGATAGCCTATGATGTAAACAATATGCGTAACATTTCTCAATATAGTTTTGACTTGGGGATTTTGTTAATTTGTCTTCTATCTTTGGGAAAATTGAAACAGGGCTGTTTTTTTCGTGCCAAGTTACTCAATTGCTCATTGATTTCTACTCATTGGAGTAAATCTTAGTAGATTTATGAAAAGAAGCATCAATTTTGTAGATTGATGACTTTGTAAAGCTGATTTCTGCTGTTTGCACAATCACAGGTGGTTGGGACATATGGATATGCAGCACCTGAGTATGTCGTTACAGGACATCTAACACTGCAAAGTGACATATGGAGTTTCGGAGTAGTGCTGTATGAGATCATAACAGGCAGGCGGGTTCTCGAAAGAAACCGCCCAACGGGGGAGCAAAAGCTACTGGAGTGGGTGAAACAATTTCCAGCAAACAGTAGAAGTTTCAAGATGATAATAGATCCTCGGCTTAAAAACCAATATAACCTGGCAGCGGCTCGAAGGGTTGCCAATTTAGCCAATTTATGTCTCAACAAGACTGCAAGAGATCGACCAACAATGTCGAAAGTCGTTGAAATCTTGAAGCAAGCACTAGAAGAGTCAGAGGACTGAGGAGAGTGTTTAGTCTTGAGGATTCATATTAATCATCTGGGTGTTAACTGAAAAAATTTGAAATGGTTGATGCTGAAACTTCTCATCTCAAGTCTCGACAACAGCCATAGAATTATGAAACAAATTGGTACTTGCTATCACTTTTTTGTATGGAAAGCTTAATGGAGGTGCCTCAGCCCCTTCTTTTATGCCTGGTAATTATATTACTCTTGAACTGATTATTCAACCATCTGAACAGATACCTTTTTGTGTTAGCTCTTCATTTATCATCTTAAAAATATATGAGTACTAAGGGATAGGGGGAAGTAGAAAGATTAGCTGATTGTTTGATTTATTATTGCTGCTTTCAGATGCAGAGTTTCTTCAGTATATAATATAAATGTTCCAATTTGTTTTTATTTGTTTTTGTTTTTGTTTTGATCTCATTCCAATTTGATTGTCCATTCCATCAAATACATAGCATTCATTCGATGTCTAAAATTGGTTTTGAGATGCAGAGTCAAATCTTTGTTTTGATTCTGTTTCTTAAAGTTTCCTAAAGCAACTGCCACGTGTCCCCAATGGAAGGAAACCATCTAATATATATTTCTTGATTAAATTTTTTTTTATAATATATGGTGTAGAGTTAAACCTCTTACCTTGGGATCCGAAGTAGCTAGATATGCTATGCTAATTTTGGCATTTATTTTTTGAACTTACCAATTGAAGAAAACCATCTAATATTTATTTCTTGAATTTTTTTTTCTTTTTTAATTTATAGGTGGAGACTTAAACCTCTAAATTCGAGATCTATAGTAGTCAGATATACTATACTAATTTTGGCATTTATTTTTTTGAACTTGCACACATATATGCAATCTTTATCATTGTTTTCAGCATTTTTCGATATACTTTAATGGATTAATTTATTTGATACAAGTGGGATGTTGAATATATTAATATACTGTGTGGATAAGGTGCAATAAATGTTGCTCAACGGTTGAATTTGTTTGTCATCAATTTTATAACAATATAAATGGTAGAGGTCATAAATTATTATAATTTAAACTTCATATCTTTAATTAAATTTGGGGCAAAAATCAAATTTTGCGTATGAACGATAAAATCAATTATCAATTTGAGCATAGTTACATGGATAGACATCGATTACCATTCTAAAGATTGGTTTGATTCTCACTTTAAGAACATGTATTGGGAGTAGTTATGAAATGGTCAAAACCACTTGTCATTTTCAAAATCATTTTGAAAAATATTTTTAATCATTTAAAATCAATTTTAATGATATAAAAATTGCATTTAAAATTGTAAAATTTAATTTATTATGTGATCAAAGACATTTGATGAAAAGTGATTTTATCAATTTCAAAAATCACTTCCCAATATGCATTAACTCAATGGATGAAGATTCAAACTTTTGGCTTTTTGGTCAAAGTAGAACAATGGGTGGGGTATGTATTATATGGCGCCGCCTGTACTTCTAGAAGCCCAAACTAATCCAATCTCCTAACGGGCCCAATGGACTTGACTTTATCTGGGCAGAAAGTGTTAAAAGCCCAAAAGCGATGGATCTCTGTCTGGGCCTAAGAAGCTGGAAGCCCAAGAAATGAAAGAACCTTCTGTGTTCCTTCTTCTTCTCTAAATCGGTGGCGGAATTTGGTGAGAAATTGAAATGGAGAAATCCTTCACTCTGATTCAGACAATTGCGACTGCTGGAGCCTTCTCTGCGATTTCATTCTGGTGCGGTTTTACTTCTCTTCCTTCAACTTTCTTCTCCGGATATTCCTTACCTATTCATCTTCCTCCATTTTTTCTTAGGTACGGTTTCATGTTTGGAAGAGAGTCCGCTCGAAAAGACTTGGGAGATTTGATTCAAGATCTACGCCGAGGAACCTCAAACTCCGACTCTTCTTCTTCTGAAACTCCTCAGTCTTGATTTGGCACTGTATGACTTTTTCTTCGATGTGTTTAGGTATTGATTTTGAGTATTTTTATCGATCGATTCGAGTGTGTTGGAGAAGTTCATTCTGGATTAAATGGACGACAAATTTTAACCTATGGAACAAGGAGATTCGTAGTTTTTGATTTCAGGTGTTTTGTGAAGTATCGGTTAACCTAGATATTTGAAACATCATTGATCTCAAGGCATTTGAAAGAAAGAGGTGTTTCTTTATGTATTTGTACACAGATCATTTGGAAGTGTATGTTTTGAAGTATTTTGGTGATGAGAAGAAGCAGCGTTGCAACCTCGGCGATGTTTCTATAGAATCGAATACTTACAGATGCCTAAAAGTTCGGCCGATCAACGTTTTCTTCAAAATTCTTGTACCCGATATGATATGATATAGGGTTAGCCGGATGGATGAGTTTTTTTTTTTTTTTTTTTTTTTTTTTTTTTTTTTTTTTTTTTTTTTTT